>VUQS01032057.1:0-23197 GCA_015108495.1 Heterochromis multidens | reverse complement strand
GAGCCTCTTACAGAAGAAGTTACAGGTCTGCGAGAGCCAGAAATCTTGCTTGTTTGTAGGTGACCAAATACTTATTTTCCACCACAATTTGCAAATAAATTCTTTAAAAATCAGACAATGTGATTTTCTGGACTTTTTTTCTCATTTTGTCTCTCATAGTTGAGGTATACCTATGATGAAAATTACAGGCCTCTCTCATCTTTTTAAGTGGGAGAACTTGCACAATTGGTGGCTGACTAAATACTTTTTTGCCCCACTGTACACTACAAGAAACAACTGCAGGTTGTTATCCAGCAAAAAGAATACACAATTGCATATTACCATCAGGGTAGCTAATAATTTTGATCCTGGCAGTTTTTGTTTGTTGTGAAATAATTTAGTTTCTGTGTTCAAAGTAAAATAATGTCCAAAATAAAACTAGGATGTTTGGAAAAGTTCTGTTAAAAATCCCTTGTTGTTTAACAGGACTTGGGAAATACTAAAAAAAATGAAATTGTCATGGGTGGACTAATAATTCTGTCCTCACCTGTATAAGGGTAATGCACACAATGTTTAGATGCTGTTTGTTATGCAGGGTCTGAGTGCATTGGTCCAGTCACGATCTTGTTGTGTTTTTATTGTCACCCTCATTAACCTGCTCTCTCACTTCTCTGATTTATTCTTAGTGCTGATTGGTTGCTGAAGCCTCGCCGCACGAATATAAACCCAGAGAAGATGGAGCAGGGTGGTCGGTAACTGGCGTCTCTCCTCCCTCAACTCCCTCAACCAGCTTTATCTTTCTGTTGCTTTTACACCTTGTTTATTAGGTATAGGTTGAGTTGGGAGTTACCAGCAGTCCTGTTTTCAGTTTTGTTTCTGTTAGTCTTTTTTACCAAAACTAGTTTAGAGAAGCCTGAATCTGATTGGCCATTGTGTGGTTGGTTCATGGTCTTCTTCCTCTTTTTTTCTGTTTTTTCTCTTTTTGTTTCTGTTTGTTCTTTGTAATTAACTATATTTCCATTATTAGAAGCTTTTTGAATGGCAGCGGTGTTGTGGTATCTTTTATGCAAGGCTCCTTTGAGCCATAAGTTTAGGGACTGTAACATATTTGGGTCCTTGTCCAGCATGAACCTGGGACCTCTCACACCCCAAGCAAGAATCATGCCCTCATCCAGGCGTGAGCTGCAGTGCTTCTTGGGGATGGCGGATTATTACAGAGGTTTCTGTAAAAACTTTTCTGCTGTCACTGCTTCACTCACTGACTTGTTGAGTCCCAAAGGATCATAACTCTGGGTTTTGTTAATCAGCCAGAATACGAAGCATCCATGACAATGCTGCAGTATATTTGTCCCTCTGTGTGGGTTCAGGCTCAGTCAGAAGATGTCAGTGAGATTCTAGCAGAGTGTAGAGTAAGCGTCTGTTCTCTCATAAGTGCAATACAACAGCACTGAATAGGTGGAGTCATCGGCTTTAAATGGCTGCTGCCTCTTCTGAGTGTTCCATGCTTTACTGAATCCCAGAGGCTGTGTAAAAGCTTTGACTCATGTCTGTGTGCAGCCTATTCCTTTGAAAAATGATCAAAGTGCCGTGAGCTAGGGAGGGCCATGAAGCAGACAGAGAGCCAAACATCAATTTGTATGAATCAAACAGCCAATTCTCTCGGGGTCAGGAAAGCTGTCCTCTTTGTGCTTCAAAGGGGGAGCTAATGAAGCCCGAAGTCCCAGCTTTGTGTGAGAGACTTGGGTGGGGTCAATTATTGTGACCTAAAACACACAGTAAACCAATTACATATTAGTACCAGGCTGTCAGGCTGCTTGTGAGGGCTGCATTTAACCACAGACGAGAGGTTGTGTACATACATTCAGAAGTCGAGCATGCTGTATAACCAATTATGCAGTGCTGGCTTAATATTGGATTGTGTAACCTAGCATTCAGATTTTCTCAACTGATAACATGTTTCATGGAAAAAAAGTTCTGGATTTTGCTAGCTTTACCCGCCTTAAACAGGAGATTAAGACCTCATGGTCTGCTACTTTCAACCATGTTAACAGTGTTTCTCTGTTGGAATTGTTGTTCATGGTCTCTCTTCATGCTCTCTTTTTTTCTCTTCTCTTACCTCTCTGCACCCCCCTTAAGTCTGGTTCTGTTGGAGTTCTCTTCCTGTTAAAAGGGAGTTCTTCCTTCCCACCATCAACTATTGTTTGCTCATAGGAGATCCTTCGGGTTCTCTATTGTAGAGTCTTTACCCTACAAGGTAAAACGCTGTGAGGCAACTGTTGTTAAATGATGCTATATGAATAAAATAGATTCAAACTTAATTAAACCGTAATATTTTTGGTGATCCCATGACATCATGGGATGGGAAAAAAAACAACATCAATACCTTTAAACAACATTTTAATCTAAAAAAAAAGCCATAAATAAATATCAGTGTGAACACCTGTGTTATCACAAAGCAGCAAAAATTACACTGAAGTGCAAAAAAACTGCAGTTCCTGGAGTGTCCAGTAGAGACTCTTTCACCATACACACCCATGTTGCCCATTATAAAGAAGCATGTTTACAGGCTGGTACTGGACTCTTTGGAAAGTTTCCTCTTTCATAACAACAGTACAGTACTTTTAATTTCCCTAAATAATGTATCCATTTAGATACTGGTAGAGCTTAAACCTAGGGCTGCTTTGACTGACGGGTATCCCAGCATAGGGAGTATGCTAGGCACACCCTCCACTAATTCCTGTGATTGAAGTGGAACTCTTAACAGTGTTTGTGCTGTTTTTGCCTTTTGATTAATTTTAATGGAACTACAAGGTCTGCTGTGTGGTATGGCCTGTCCAAAGGGTTGGGTCTTCAGTTTTGTTTTTTTCAGCTAAATATGGTCACTTCCGATGAACACATCAGAAACAACTTAGGGTTCAGTATCTTGCCCAATGATACTTTGGCATGCAGACTGAAGCAGCCGGGGATCAAACTACCGACCTTCCAATTAGTAGATGACGTGCTCTACCTCCTGAGCCACAGCCACCCATGGTACTGAAAACCCAGGCAGTGCTGACGTGCTTAGTTTCTAAATTACATTAAACGAAAAACTATTATTACATCTTGACAAGGTGCACAGAATGTACAAAAAAAGCAAAATAATTAAAGAAAAGATAAATTATGCCAGCTAAACAATATGTATGGCTGTTGGAATACTATTATAACTAGTCATTACATTAGATAACAAGTTGTAAATTCAGAAACACCTTATTCTTATAGAAAGGTGAAAAGTGAATGTTTGTAGCAAATTACATGACAGTCTATCCAACAGTTTCTGGGATATTTGTCTGTAAACCAAAAAAAGGCACTGATTGAAAACTCAAGCAAGCACGATTTATTGTCCGGGGTATTACTGTTGGCTCATTGTAACAAAAGACTGCATCACTTTCCCTTTTCCTAATGGCCTTGCAACTATTACCAGCACAGGACACCACTTTAGAAAAAAGAAGCAAAAAGCATGTTCACCAAAGAGGTAAAGTGAAGTTGTCAGAATTTTATATGGCATAATTACTCAGCTTGAGCACTGCTTTGCACAAACAATAATTATAACCGGGGTTGGTGCTGGGGTGGAATAAAACAACAAGTGTGTGCTTATTCATTCATTCATTTTTGTGAAAGCAAAGGCTTATAGCTGACAGCGTCATTATTCTATAGCCACATTATGCAATCAGCATTTGCCTCACAAAGATACGTAAGGTAAACAAAAAACTTAAAAATTAAACATTTAAGAAGCTCAAACTCACTATCAGCAGTGAAACATGTTTTCTTTGACTAAATTTCAAAGTTATAGTCAAAGTGACACAGTTTATTATAGCTAGAAGCTGCAAAAACAGATAAAATCCTCAAAATTTGAACTTTCCTTGTTGTAACCATGTGTAATATACGGGAGCTGCCGTTAGCTACTGTTAGCCGGCGTTAGTAAACTGTCTTTGAAGTGGATGTAACATTGTTGGACTCTGATGCTTAGTGAATAAACTCTCATACAAGGTGAGAATGTAATCAAACTGTTTATCTGAGGGAAAGTGTGATTTTGAACACTACTGTTCTAGTAGCTCCAGTTCCAGCAGTGTAAAAGAGACTTAGCAGCAGATTAGAACAAAGTATAACATTTTATACATTTTCTAAATCACCAAATTAACAATACGTGACAATACGACACACAGTTTGGACTTCAATCAGTGGTTTTAGGTTGAACTTAGCAAGCTGCACATATAAAACATATCCCCCCAGCAGAGAATATATACTTTGCTTAAAACACGCTCTGAATAAAAGAATCAGTGAAAACGTGGCGCTTCTAGACGATTTTAAACCAAAACTCACAACATAACCTGCTCCCGACAGTTTTAGTTTGCATTCTCTTAACTTCAACCTTGGTTGTGTTTAAGGGTTTGAGAGTAAAGATTAAATATAAAAACAGAATTCAAACATAGGCTTAGTCTATGTACAAACATATAGTATAGGTGTCCTGTTTTAGGATCATATATTAATGCTTATAGAACAATAAAATTGTTTGCTGCCAACAGAAAAGAAAATCTTGAAAAATCTAAAATGCTGGTTCACAGCAGAAGTTACCATGGGAATACACCACCAGTAAGAAGTACAGAAACCCAGGGTTAACCCTGAAGTTACCTGAATAAGCCAAACGGCTTCGTTGTACAGGCCTCAGGTTACATAGATCACAGACACACACCAGGATCTGAAAAACAAAACATAGTTGAATAATAGAATAATGCAGCTGTCATGGTCCTGGGTCTCTGACCCAGAATTTTGATTTTAGACTTTCAAGTTCTGTGTATTATGGAGTATATTCTGTATGACTCTTACTTTGTTCATTGTTTATATTGTTTTGAGTTTTGTTTCCTAGTTGATATTTTATGTTTATTTTCTCAGGGTTTTGTAGTTTTTTTGTCACATTGTGCAGTCTAGTTCCTGCTTATAGTTAGTTATTGTTTATAGTTAATTCGATGAGTTTCAGGTTATCATTTCTCTCGTGTTTCCCCCGTTGTTTACTTTCTGTTTTCTGTCCGTGTCTTCCTTCTGTGTCGTTTCCTCATGTTAAGTTTACTTTTGTGTTTGAGTTTAGTTATTGTTACTCATTCCCTGTTTTACTTTGCTAGTTAGTTGTTTCTTGTGTTTGGTTAGTTTTACTTCTTACCCCATTGTTATGTGGATTGTGTGAACCTGTGTCTCATTCCTCCCAGTGTGTCTGATTCCCATTATCCCTCAGTGTGTGTGTGTGTGTGTGTGTGTGTGTGTGTGTGTGTAAGCCCAGGCTGTCCTTTCTCAGTGCATCTGTTTACCCACGGGAGTGTTTCAAGCCTGCCTTAGATCCAGTTATTTCTCCTTGTAATGTTTCAAGTCAGTTTTAGTCTTAGTTTTCCCTTCCAAAGCGTTTCAGTCAGTTCTGTTCCTGCTCTCATGTCCTCTCTGGATTTTGTTACCCTTTTGAACTTGTTTTCATTTTAACTGTTTCAGCTGCTATTCATTAAAGGTACACTTTAAGTTTCACTATGCTTGCCTCTGAGTCTGCTTTTGGGGTCCACATCCATAACACACGACAGCAGCATGGCTCAAAAATTGAGCAAGATACATTCAGAGGTGATGACAGTGGAGATTCAATTGTTGACAGTTGATGTTTCTGAAAAAGGCAAGGATCCAAAGACATCTGAGTATATTTCATTATATGTTTAATTTTTTTTGTTTCCGTTTTTCTATTATTCTGATTTGTAACATAATAACCCTGCTATACTTCACAAGACATGTTTTAAGGTCCTTCCACTTCTACCTATAATTGTTCTGTTCCATTGAAGTCCGAGACTATAGTTTATTGAAAAACTGCAAAAAAACTGCATGGGGTTCAGAGGGTTGATCATGTTTCTATTCTTTTGGCATTTTGGGGTATTAACTTAAAAAGAAAACACCAGTGCTTCTCTTCAGTGCTAGAAAAAGTATTCTGTGGGGAATACTGAGTAATGGAATTTTGAGGCATAAAATAAGTCATATTTAAAGCTATTGATTAGTGGCAAAAAAAAAAAAAGAGAGAGAGAAAAAAATCTAGGTTTTCAGCAAGATTAAAAAATAAACCATGCAGCTGGTCCTGTTGTAAGCTTGATGGAGACAAATGCCTCACAATTATGGAACCATTCACAAATAATAGCAGGCTAAGACCATTTTGGTTGCCAAGAGTGTTTTTGATTTATGGAAAGAAGCACCAAACAAGCTTTGTTGGACTTGGCAGACTTGCCAAGTTGTTAATGGATTTTGGTACTCAACAGAAAATAGTTAATCAAAATTATAATGCACATGATTCATCCCAAAGGAATCATAGCACTTGTGTCTACATTTTGGATAATTTGGTACCATTCTCGTCTTTCAGTCAGCCCAACTAATTAAGTCAAGCTCACTACATCACAGAGATTTTATATTTCATGACAGACAAAAATGACTGTTTATATCTCACATCATTTTCTCTACTTTTCTCAAGCTAATTTACAATATAGCTGGGCTCACTGGATTCACACAGTTAAACCAAAATTACCAACTGACAAATACAGTCATTCTACCTGCTCATCTTTCAATCATAAGCTCCCACACACAGAGACCCCGTACCCCCTGTAGTGGTTTCCTGAAACATTGCCTGTCATACCATGCTGTCTCCCTTTTCTCTAAGAGCCCTTGCATTTGACACCTGTATGTTGTGACATACCACAGTTTATTGCACCCTGGTCGCTCACAGTAGGCTATTACCCAGCTAATTACCAGGCAGCCAGCTATAAGTCAACAGCAGCCGGGAATAACCATTCAGGTCCACAAAACAGACTGTCCCACCCAGCCCTGTGCAAACAGTGCCATCCATTTTAATAAAGATGTCCCCACTGGCAGCCTGGAGTAGATGATAGGAAAAGGGCCTGCTAAGGAGAGGAGTACATCATGAAATGAAGCAGAAAAGTCAGGCGCATATCTAGCACTTTCTGACAGCTGGACATTGAGAATGTTTAATATTTCTAGTGCTAGTGCTGGCATGTAGCTCTATCACCTAGTGGGAAGAAGTTTATGTGGGTCTGTTTATTAAAAGGTATTTCATAAGGGCATTATGAACCAAGTAAAGTAGTCTTGTTTTTTGTTTAGATTATTCCATACAATAAATAAGTAAATAAAACATCCATCTATTTTCATCTGCTTGTCCAACTAGGGTTGCAGGGGACTGATTGCCTATCCTAGCTGCCTTTCCCTGGAATGGTCCCTGGTCCATCACAAGGCTAACACATCTGATTGATGACAAATTTAGAGTCAACATTTCATCTAACATGCATGTTTTTTTCCTGTGGAAGGGAGAACATGTAAACTCCACATATCCCATCTGACAAGCAGGTTCAGATCCAGAACTCCTTTGTTATGAGGCATCTACGCTTACCACTGCACTGTGTTGCCCACTAAATATGCCAGTACCTGGTTTAAAACCTTCCCTGTGCTATTACTATAGTTCAGCTTTGCAAATGAAAAGAAAAAAAAAACATTGGGCCAATGCCTGTCAACTGATGAAATAATCTTGACATGAATTCATTAGATGTAAGACGACATGATTCATTATTTCCTCTGTGGCAGAAAAACTCATTACAGGAGCCTTCAGATTCTCCCGCAGGTTAAATTTTCAGTGTGTCTCAGTTTTGATATTTCTATTAGCATACTTCCACATAGTACACTATGTACTCTGCATACATAGTTGAGTAGTCTGTGAAATGTCTCAAATTGAAAACTACAAGTTATGCACTTGCTGGAAACTGACTGTTGCACTATCTGCTGCATTTTGTGAACATTTTAGCATCTGACTGCATACTGAAATCATGATGACAATTTAATCCACAATCCAATTTAATAAAGCAACAAACACAACACATGTAATGTCAGTCCCTAAAAAAGCTCACTAAATAACACTGGCATCAGTGGTAACTAGTAAAGGCTTAAAAATATTTGGTTCCAGGAGGAAGCTATTGCAGGAAAGATGTCATGTTTCAATCCAGGGAAGGCCGAAAACCAGTGTGGGTAATGTCAGGTTATTCTGTCCTAATTCAAAGGGCAACGCTAAAGTTAGCTGACGTTAAAGCCAGCTTTTGGCCAAGCAACACCCAAGCCAGCAGACAGTACTTCTATAGCCCACATCTCTGTAACAAGTAAAAACAGTAGATACTGTATACTGTTCATACAGTCACACAGTGAAAATATACGATTGCAAGTAGTTTATACAAATATATAACCATTTTATTGGTCTGTATTTTATGTGTGTGTGTGTGTGTGTGTGTGAGCGCGCATGCACAATACGTCTGTGTCTGGCCTGTATTACATAATTTTGCTTATTCTCTGACAAGATTCCATGTTGATAAAATGAACTCAAAAGAAACAATTTCTGTTTTGTGTTTTGGACTGAAATAGCATCTTTTTAGGTGTTGGAATGAAAACAATTACTGTAAACCTGCAGTGTGTGCTGTACTACACACTGCTTGTCACCTCCTGCACATAGTGAGCCTGTGGATCTGTAGCTGTGAAATGCTATCCCAGATGAGCATGCTAAAGCCTCTGGTAGGTAGATACTCATGTCTCTTTACCATTTTAACTAGTACGGGGAACCTACAGATGCTGAATAAAGTAGTATTCTGCTATGCAGGTGCTCTCATGGCTTGCTTACTTCCCTGACTTTAAACCCATTGATCACTTGTGGGTACCCTGAACTGCGCTTTATTTTTTCATACAAAAAAATGAAGCAAAATTAAATCATAATTTATCATCGCTATAATTTGCTGAGGCCCCTTAATAAGCCCTGTAAATATTCAGTACGTTGTGCAATGAAAAGGGTTGAGGCAGATAGGTTCCAGCCCAGAGTGGTTCACCATGCACTGCAGTTGATCAGAAAGCTGCTTGCATCTTTTTCTGACCTATGTAAAACATGAAATCAGGGGTTCTTAAACCTTTTCTGGCTCACCCCACTTCAAAAGCCAAATGCTGATCAGCACAATAGCATTAGCAAACGTTTTTTTCAAAACTTAGCTCCACTCCATATTCTTACCTGATCATCCATGGCCCACCTACAGAGGGTCTTTTCCCCACCAGTGGGGCATGCCCCACCGTTTGAGAACCACTCCATTGCATAGACAGAAATTTAAATTTGTTTCATCTTTATGTACTCTTTATTAAAAATTTTCTACATTTTTTAGTCTCCAGTTTTATTATTTATTTACACTGAGTGATAGTAATAGTTATAGTTGCCTGAGGACTCTCCTTCCAGCACACTTTTTCCACCTCAGTGGGCATATGGCCACAATCAATGCTATTAATATTAGGTAAAACTAAACTAAACTCTAAAACTGAGTGTGGTAAAACATAACTGAATCTGGAAAAAATAAAATTAGACTTTAGAAAAAATAAAAACTAACTAAAATGTTAATTCGTACTAAAATAAAGTAAAAATACACATTTATTTTTATTCTTTTTTAGTTTGTCAACAAAATTAGCATATTGAGATTTGAATGTCTACATGACTGTTTGCCCACTGCTTGTGTTGTAATACCTAATCTGAACTCCTTAAATCTGCCCCTGACAAATACCTCCATATTATAGTTCAAAAAAATTAAGGGAACGCTGAAGTCACAAATCAGACCTTGATAAAGTGTTTAAGTTAAAATTCCCTACTAAGATACACTGTGTGATTTCTTGAAAACAGAATGACGTATGACAGTCAGTGGAAACCAAAATGATCATTCATTTGAGGGCTGGAAACAAATTCACACCAAAAATCTAAGTTAAAAATTGTATTTCCTTAATATTTTGAGCAGTGTATTTATAAACAAATTGATCAAGATGCTTTTCAAATATGTAGCAACTTCTAACTTAGCGAAGCAGTGGCAGTGGCCATCTGCAACAGCCAAGGTTGCTGTGCTTTGGTATTCGTTTGTCAAGTTGACAAAACTTAATTTTCTAACACATTGAATAGCAAAATTAAAAACCAAAAACCTTAGCTTACCACTGTGAAACGCCCCATTGCACTATGTTTGTCATCATATGAATGACTGGAATCATTGCATTCAGGCTCAAACTGGTATTATCTTACTAATCCCGTAGCTATGATACCCAAATCATTACATCAAAATCTGTTCCTAGACTAATATGTGAGTTGTGTGCAAGTATTTCGTGTGGGAACCCAAGTGTACTTAGGTGATGCAGCAGGACAGTGATTGTTAACACACCAGCAAGGACTTAAATCTGATTGAGATGCTTTGACATGACCTTAAACAGGCCGTTCATGCTGGAAAACCCTCCAATGTGTTTGAATTAAAACAATTCTGCAAAGACCAAAATTCCTCCACAGTGATGTGAAAGACTCATTGCCATTTATCACAAATGCTTGATTGCAGTTCTTGCTGCCAAGGGTGGCACAACCAGTTATTCGGTTTAGGGGGCAATTACTTTTTCACACAGGGCAGGTAGGTTTGGATAACTTTTTTCCCTTAATAAATGAAATCATCATTTTAAAACAAACTGCATTTTGTATTTGCTCAAGTTATCTTTGTTTAATATTAAAATTTGTTTGATGAAACATTTAAGTGTGACAAATATGCAAAAAACTAATAACTCAGTAAGGGGCAAATACTTTTTCATTGCACAAAGGTAACAGAACTGAGCCAAGGACTGACCCGTGAGGGACTCTATATATGAGAGGAGCAGATGAAGATACATAGTTCTTAATATGAATTCTGAAGCTTTGGTCATATAAGTAGAATGACAATAATACAGATGTAAGTGTTACAATATGGGACCTTTAATGACTATGTAACATTTGGACATCTTTCAGACCTCTAATCATCAGAAACTTGCCCACTGTGTAAACATGAGTTTCTGAATAGTTGAAATTAGGTTGAAGTCTTTTTAAAAAAGTCTTTTGAAAAAATGAGTGATCATCTTCCACTTTGCAACCAAATAAGGCTTAAAACCATTCACTCAGTGATTCTCACTGAGTGAATGGCCTATTGAAGCCTAATAATGAAAAGATACCCTTGCTATGTTCCACTTGCTTTGGAGAATAGCTTTAAGGTGAATCCTGCATGCAACATGTCTCTGGCAGCAATGTTTTCTGAGGTTTACTAAATCTAGAATCTACTGAGAATTACTGAAACAAGTAGCAACTACACAACAAAGACAAACTACAAAACCAAGGTAAGCAAGTGTAAAATCACTAAGTGATGTGATGTCAACTTAATGCTTGTTTTAAAAGAAAGACCTGACAGTATCATGGTAACCCACTGTAACACTTCACTCTCAGACTGCAGGCTTACTTGTGTTCTCTACAGTTTTCTAAAAGTGAAATGGGAGGCAGAGCCTTCAGCTATCAGGCTTCTCTTCTGTCGAACCAACTCTCAGTTTGGGTTCAGGAGACAGACACCCTCTACTTTTAAGATTCAGCTCCAGACTTTCTTTTTTGATAAAGCTTATAGGGCTGGATCAGCTGACCCTTAACTGTCCCATAGTGATGATGGACTGAGCACTTGTCCTGCACTCCCTTTATATCACTCTATTTTTCTATCTTATTATATGCCACTATTTCATGTGATTAACTTTTGTTTGTTCTCTTCTGCAGTTTATGTTTTGTTGTTTATGGTCTCTCTATGCTCCTCTTTTCTCTCTTATTCCTTATCCAACCAGTGATGGTAGCTGGTGGCTCTTCTCCTGGTTCTGTTGGAGGTCTCTTCCTGTTGAAAAGGAATTCTTCCTTCCCACCTTCAACAAGTGCTTGCTTATAGGATTCTCTCTCTAATATTGTAGAGATGTTGAGATGATGCCACTTTGTTTGATTCAACTGAATAATACAGTATTTCCACAGTGCGTTAATAAAAAAGTGATGGGTCCAGCTTCAGAATTAATTTCTGCTCTGCACTGCAGACAAAAGGCAGCTGCAGCCAGGTGAGCAGTAGCAAGACATAGAGACAGAATGTGGCAGCATTTGAACAGCATTTAGAAATGATAACTGGATTTACTTTTGACTCAATCTCTATTACTACAGAGCAGAGGGACATGGACCCTGTGTCTCTGCAAAACTGTAAGCATGGTAACTGTACACAGTTTTAAAATGCATGACCAAATTTTGTCATGGTCCTAGGTCAGTTGACCCAGTTTTTGGACTTTCTAATGTGTATTTAATTATTCTTTGTGATCCCCTGCTTGTTGAATGTTTATATTCACTGCATGTATTCTTTAGTGTGTTAGTTTTGCCCATTCTTAGTTACTTTAGAGTTTAGTTCCTCTCCCAGTGTTTCATCCCCTCATGTCTATTCCCTTGTATTTAGGTCTTTCATGTGTATGTTATCTTCCCATTTAGTTATTTCCCTTCCTGTTTCCTTTTTCTCTTCCACGTGTTTCGTCCTTTTGTGTCTCCTTGTGAAGTCAGTCGTGTCTTTACCTTTTGACTATGTCAAGTTAGTGTGTCTTAGTCTCTGTCTCAGTGTTTATACTTCCTGTTTTATTTTGATGGTCTCTCATCTTGTGTGCGTCATGTTTAGTTTTGCTTCCTGTCTCTAGTCTCTTGTGATTTAGTTCACCTGTTCTTCCAAGCTGTCTCCACTTCCCTGTTACCCTCCTGTGTATATATTGTCTCAGTCTCCCTTTGTCCCTTGTCGGAACATCAGTGCACTTTCCTTCCATGGGTTCCAGCTCCAGTGCTCCTAGTGTTTATTCCAAGTTTAGGTTTTGTTAGTAGAAGTTTCTCAGTTCCCTTTAGCATTTTGTGTTTTCACCTTTGTTTTGTGCTCTGGACATCAGCCTACACAAACGGCTCATTTTTTGCTTATAGTCGCCTGTCTCTGAGTCTGCATTTGGGTCCTCCACTCCACTACATACATGACAAACTAAAATTTTACTGGCAACTATACTAGTGACTTAAGAAGACTATATCTGTGTGATTAAGTTACTAATTCTGAATGACATGCCAAAATTAACACTGGCAGCACACATTATAGGAAAATAGCAACACATCTACAGAACACAGAGCTTCTTCATCCTGCTGATGGGGAAGAGATGGGTTACAGATTTGTTATCAAAATATATGCTGAAAATGCTTTAATAACCATTATGTAATTTTTAATGAGATTTTGTTTTTCTCCTAGCAGTATCTAGCAGATACATCATCTTCATCACAGGCTTTTCTGGGATTATGACAACCAATCCTCACTCATGAGTACAGTCATCTGACCAAAATATAGTTAAAGCTGCTGGATACATTGTCAATCAACAGTGGATATAATCATCCCTAACAGGCAGTCAGTACATCCTCTGTGTGGGCCTTTCACTGTGGGCATCCTTTGTTTGAAATGTAGTGGACAACCCTGTACTGAACAGTCACTCAGTGCTGGATGAATCAGGCTTTAATTAAAGTTGTACTAATTAAGACTGTGTTTAAAATGGAGTTGGGCTTTGATAGCATTAAAGTAATCACAGAAGAGCTCACAGAGTGATGTTGTACAGCAGTTGAATGCTGATAGCATCTCTAAGCTATCCACAAAGGAGTTTACTCTGTCTAATCCAATTCTAGTAAATTGGTTACAGAGTGACAACTGCATGTAAGGCTTTTTTTTTTGGTGGTGCTCAGTGTGCTGATGTAATATGTCATTCACATCCAAAATAGTACAATGAGATAGTGTTTTAATGGGTTTTGAAAAGTTAGAATAGGAATTAAATGTTTTGTGGAGTAAGGATACATTGGTAATTGGCCACAGAAACTGTATGAGTGAAGCAAGGGATCTCAAGCAGAGAGCACCACAAAGGGGTGGTTGTGGCTCAGGAGATGGAGTGGGTTCTACTCAAATTAGAATTTTGGTGGTTTGATCCTGGGCTCCACTGATCTGTATTCCAAAGTGGCCAACATGCTGAATCCTGCATATATCGGTGTCGAGTGTTGTATTGAGTGACTGGGGACTGGAGTCTCAAAGTTTTTTGTGTGGTCAGTAAGACTAGAAAAATCATCATATAAATTTAGCTCTAGGTATTCATAATCCCATAAGGAAGATTCTTGTGATACATTTCATCTAAATCCACAACCACTTTGAAATTTCCATGTGGCCAACACTTCCATACATGAACAGCTGTTTTAAAAGAATTTCCATCAGACTACATGTGGAAATTCATTGTCCTCAAAGGATGTATCTGAGTGCTCCTCCTGGCCTGCTAAACTTCAAAGGTACAGTCTGTAAAATCTCACCGCTAGATGTCAGTAGATTGCAGTCAACTGAATTCTGCTTTCTTACCCCTCCCAATTCAAGTGCATAATACTACGGTGTCTGCTGTAGGACAAACAACTCTGGCCGTCATTCATCTGTAGTGAGTATAGGCAGTCAGTCCGCTGTTTATCTCAGCTGGTGTCCACATCTATTTATTCTGAAGGAAGCTGTAAAACTTGGCGAAAGGAGTCCGATACGAGTCAGTGAAGCTCACTTCTGTCCAATGACAGTAATGCTGAGGTGAGTTGTTGAGGATATCCTCAACTTTTCTGTCAGCAAGTGCTGCGGTGTTTGCTGCTGTTAGCCAGCAGTAGTGAAACTTTCTTTGAAGTGGATCTAACATTGCTGGACTTTGACACTAAGTGAATGAACTCTCATACAATGTAATCAAACTGTTTATCAGAGGGAAAGTGTGATTTTTAGGACACTCGAGCCTAACATTAGCTGGCATAATGCTGGCTTATAATCAGCTGCTGTTGTTGTTTAGCCGGCTCATTGTCAGCTGTCTGGAGATGGGAGGGTCGCATGTCTAATCTGCTGACAATTAGTAATTGCGAAAATATTTTTGTGTGTTAGAGCTGTGACTTCAGTTTCGGAGATGAGGCGTGAGCTGAGAAGGAAGAGGATGAGGTGAAAATGAAGGAGGAGAGAGAGCAGTGGTGGAGGAGGAGTAGAAAGACATAATGAGAAAGATGAACATATACATGTACAAATATTAAATGGTCATATATAGTTTGAAAGTGCTATTTGTGATCTTTAAAAGTAACTTATAAGGTGTACTATGTATGTGGCTGGTCTCTAGCCACATACATAAAACATGATTAGGCAGAACGGCCACTGTATTCATGATGGTGGGGCAACATGGCAGCTTCCACAAATTGGCGCCTGCTCCTATGTATTTCTATGTATTCTAATTTCATGACAATGTATCAATTTGTTGGAAGACATAATTACACACTAATAAATGTATATTTATAAGTACAATATTTTTTACTCTTTTACTTTTTATTTTATACTCTTTCTTAAAAGTTCAAAAGGTTTATTTACAGTCATTTTTTCCAACACAAAACACAGGGGAATGATTATCCAAGGGGACCGGGGGGGTGGGTAAGGGAAGGTCCACACATCCAGTACACAACTCAGGAACAGTCTCTCACCACACGCCAGGAACAAGACACCGGGAAAGACCTGTACACAGGGAGATACACAGTAAGTAATCCAGGAAAACACAAACGGAGCAATATCTCAAGGTGCGAGGAGCCAGGGCTTCACTAACAAGGTAGTTCAACAATCCAGCGAGGAATGACCGTCAGCCACTAACTTAAGTAGTGGCAGCAACAGCTCATCAGGAACAGGTGGGTGATGATTCTCAGGTGTGCAGGGCGGGAACTCGGGATGAGTCCCGCCCACGAACACAGACACCAAAACAAACAACACAGAAAGAGACAGAATCTGGCAGGACACACAGAGAGGACTGGAGGACCATGACAAATCCTCATCACACCAAAATAGAGTGCATGAAAGATACTATTCATGTAAATCAAAATAGCTGATTGTCATAAAATTTCTAAGGACATTTATGTTTGTCAGTAGATGAGCAAAATGTCAGATTTGCAATTTTGATTTCTCATCTATTAATAGGCAAATTGCCAAGTGTTTTCTGGGCACATGCAGGTATACTAGTGAAATAATTATTTTTATTGAATTGGTCCTGTTGCTTTTATGTTGTGATTACTGTCAAGATAGCAATAACATTAGTATTAACTTCATCCCATCAGACAAATTCTGTTCTTTGGGGTTGTAATAAACCTAGCAGCCTAGAAAGACATCTTCAACCTCTTGGTTCTCTTCACAAGGTTAGTGGCAGAATTTCATTGAGTCATTTTTTCCAACCCTATTTGCTGAACAAAGATCTGTACCCATGCAGCAGAACTTCCTTCGACATTGTACTATTCTGACTTTAAGTGAAGTTTCCCACTTATCAATTCAAGGATGCAATTCCAATCCACCCTCATCCGGCTCTGTAATTAGTGGAGTTACACTTGCAGCTGTGAAGGGTCTTTTAAATAAGAGTAGTGTAGAACTAACACTGGGGAGCTTTGGGAAGCCCATACTGTTCAGTGATGTGCACAAAAACTCTAATCAGCATTGATTTATACAATTTCAAAAAATAGTGTAAGCTATTAACTGGGGCAGCCCCTGACTTCTGTAAAACTCCTGGTTACAATTATGTACCTTAATGGAAAAGGTACAAAAATGGATGTTTATAAAAAAAAGCTGCTAAAATATATGTGACATTTGCATAGCTCTCCTTTAGTGTTACATCCGTGTCACATCTGCACCTACAGCCACCAGGCAGAGAGAATGAGGCAGATCTGAAAACAGAACCTTGTTGTTTTAAGGGGACAGTTCTAACCTCTTCAAAATATAATAAATACTTTTTATTTCACTTAAAGGAAACAGTAAAAAATTTAAATCTTTGGAACATACATGTACCTTTTTGGCCCTCAGAAGGGTACACATAGTTACTTTGACGTCCAGTAATTAGCATTTCTGTAGACTGAACCTGTAGGGACAGAAATGGAATTTTACTGTACTGCTCTCTCTACTGTACTGCGCTGGAAGATGCACCGTTTCAATTTTATTGTCAACATGGATAAAACATTTTCCAAAATGCACCAACTTGTCTTCATTCTTCATTGTTTCTTTATTATGTATTATTTTCTTTATGAATCTTAATATATAAAACCACTTTGTAGTTATTTACAGTGAAATGACATTACTCTGTAGATGTTCCCTTCAAACACCAACAATAATATCTTTTATTTACATTTTAACAAAAGCCGTTTGATTTGATTTATTACTGAGGTCATCTTTTTGTAATAGCCACACTAAACTCAAATTTGTTGGTGTGTGGAGTTTCTGACATTGTGAGGACTGTGGTCACTGAGCCTGCATCAGTGCAGACTTTGTGTTAGAGGGCTTCAGAATCACTTTAGAATCACTCTCACTCAATGCTGATGTGGCAGGCTCTCCACATAAACATGCAAACATAGTGAGAGTGTGAAGTGAGAAGATGTGGGAATAAGTTTGGAATCAAGTAAAAGTTTGACAAAGATTCAGCTGTGACGCTGAGTGTATGATCTATTTCAGTGTACAAAGAAAAGAGAAATAGTAATGAATTTAAGACCCAGACCAAGTGAGAGGTTGTTAATACTGCTCGTGTCTGGACCAGAAGGGCTCAAGAGAATTATCTTTCATTCTGAGTCATTTAACTGCAGACAATTTGAAACCTGAACTTAGTAAATAATGTAATTCAGTAGATCTTAGTAAATGACACAACAGTGGTATCAGATATGTTACAGTGGTACCACAGTGGTGTATTATCCCTGAAAAAAATGAAAGTCAACATTAGGTTTTGGAATGATCCTTATTTTAATGCTGTAAAGTTGGTCATTTTAACAAGGAGCTCTATGGGGATTGACTTTTGAGTTTTGGCGCTTGACATTGGCTTCATTTGTCAGCTCCAGAGAAGTGAGAAAAACCTGTTAAAGAGGGAGGAATAAATACAGCATGAGAGCATGTCAGTAGTGAGACAGAGCTATACATTTGCATAGACATACAGTAACAATCTTGACATTAGTGGCAAAGTGAATTTATTTACCTCACCTTTGTCATGCTAACCCCAGATGGGGAATTCAACCTCTCATGTATGAAGGTCCTACTAAAAAGTTATTACTTAACATTACCAGGACACCATTAACCCCCCTTAAGAGAAGGATTAGGTTTCAGCCACATGCTGAACAAGAATAGTTTAAGAAACTTGAAGCCATTGCCCTTTAAATCAAATATATTTGGCCTTGCAGTTCTTCTTTTACAAGATTTCATGCCAAATAGGTGAAAAATTCCATGTCAAGGGCAGAAATTAATGTTACCCTTAACAGGTTGCTGGAAACCTGGACTATGTTAAGAAGTCAAGCTAACTGACTAACTGGGACTGAAAGAATTTCATTGTTCTGAGGTAACTCTTGTTTTTCAATTAACTTGGCTAAAATTGTGTACCATGAGTAACAATGTGATTGAAATGTTGTATAAGTTGTTTAGCACACAAAAACAGGCTAATTATGGCCTTTAACCTAGTCTCAGTTCAGTTTTAAAACAGCTAAAATGCCTTATATATGACACATTATTCTGACTTCAACCTTTGTTCTTTGTTGACTGTTTTTAATGACAGAAAAGTGCAACTTGCTCAGGTTTGCTGAGGGAGGCTGTATAGTATAAAACTTTGGGAAATACTTGTTAGTGAACACTGAGTTTAGAATTTGTTTTTATCATAAATATGTGTTCCCAAGGTCAAGAAGGAACCTTTATTCTGATATATTCATTCTTCTACTATTCTTTATATTTTTTGACTGGTGAGTTTGTGATTTGCCTCTTAAAGGGTTTGGATGTGATTTGTGACCCACAGCCTACCTATATTGCACATCACTGTGTAATGTTAAATACCGATGAGAACAGTTTACACAAGAACAGCTTACAAAGCTAATAAAAAAATTGACAAACTGAAAATAGAAGCATCTAGAAGTCTAAAAAAGAAAGAAAAGAAAACAAACAAACCCCAAATTAAATGAGCTCAAATCTGGGCTGGGAAGTTCAACAAAAACTGCAAAAGTTTTGGAGTGAAATGTCTTACAGAATTATCTCTCAGGTTTAATCAAAGACAGTTCCATAATGTATGGCATAATTAATTTCTAGGAACAAACAAAACAGCGGTGAACAAAGACAAACAGCCAGACCAAACAAAGTAGGATATTCATTATTTTTGCGTGATTCAATTACAAAGAGGGACGTATGTGCATTTGCAGTCTAACAAATGACCTCCTTCAGCATAATAAATGCCAGATATAAATCATTTGTCATATTTTATTATGGCACAGGCCTACAGTGGAAATGCTCTGATTTCCACACTTTCTCCTGATTTCTAGGTTATGCCTTACTACTGCTTCTGTCGTTGTGGAAAATTGTTTTGCACATTTACTTCCTTGCAACAATATATTATTCAGAATGTTGGTTCTGATTTCAAATTGTTTTACTTTAAGCTGTAAACAGTTATATACATTTAAAGGTAAATATTCCTGTAATTTATTCAGTTAGATCTGCTTCTTCCCTCCTACTCCCATTGTCCAAAGAACATGCAGATTCGATAAAGTTATGAGATAGAAAACTAACAACTGCAAATGTCATGTTTGTAGTTTGTGCTGAGAAAAATCAGGCTCAAATAGCAAAAAGAAAATTGAAGTCTAGGCTTTGTTCAGTTTTGAGGAATCAGAAAGTATCAGAGACTGTTGGGCCAGTAAAATCTTATAAATTAGCCAACTAATCTTCCAGAGGCCATAGTTGACTGGGAAGCACAATTCACACTGTATTGGAGGAACATTCAACCATGGAAAAAAAAAGTTTCTAGGCAATAGTACTTGGCCAAGCAGTTTGATTTAAACTGATCTATCTGATATTATGCCATGTTATCTGTGTTTATGTTTGTTGTACTTCTAAAATAATCTTACTTTAAAAATACATCTTTTTAGTAAAGTATTCGTCAAGAGCAGAAACATCAAAATAAAAACACCTTGCAAAGATGTGATGTTATTTCAGAAAACAAATTAGGCAAAACAGAAACAAATTTCAGGAAACATGTCAGCAATACAGAAAACAGAAGAAGTTAAACTGGTTATAAAAATCTAACTTATCTCTAAAACTAGCTAAGGCTTAGTAGGTAGAGTGGATTGTCGGCTGATTTTAACACTGGTGAATCGATCCCTGACTCATTCATTCCAAATGTTGAAGCATCTCTGGGCAAGATACTGAGCAACAAACTGCCCTGATGCATGTGTTATTGTGTGTAATTGAGTATACATTAATAGTAGAAAAGCACGATATAACTACCAGTCCTCTTGCCATTTTTAATTCTGGCTAAGTGTCTATGATGAGGAGAATAGGCACAAGTAGGCCTCACAGATGTGCTCCTATTTCCTTTTTGTTTTGTTTTGTTTTGTTTTTTTGGCATCTGCACAAAAAAGAAAATGAAGTAATCCCAGTAATGCACTGCAAAATTGTATATAGTATATATGCAGCCTTTCAAGTTTTCTACAATGTGTTATGTCTATGATTCATGTTAAAATGTATTTAGTTCATTCTATCACATCAATCATTAAAAGCAAAAGCAGTTTTGTAGAGTATTTTGTTGATGCATTAAAAATAAAAGATGGAAATACCCCATTTACATAGGTTTACATTAGTATTCAGGCCCTTTGTTATAAGGCTTGCAATTGAGCTTTGGTGCACCTAATGTCTGTAGTCATTGACACTCTTTGTAATGAGCTCTCTCAATCGATGTTGTATGTCAGTGAAAAACAAGCCTCAAGTTTGAGAGAAGACAGGATTGTGTAAAAGCCTGAGAAAAGAACCAAGCTGGTTCAGGAGGTGCCTTGGTCAGACAGGTAGTAACCCCATGGTTGCTATGAATGAGATCCAGAGTTCCTTTGGGGATACTGAAGAACCTCACAGAAGGACAACCTCCGTTCAACCAGCACTTCACATACTGTATCAGGCATGTGTGGTAGAGTGGACAGACAGAAGCCATTCCTCATTAAAAATCTGTATGAAACAATACTGGGAGTTTGCCCAAAGGTACCCAAATGATGCTCCCATCTGATGAAACCACAGTTGAACTATTTCCAGTGCCACAATTCAGGGAACAAGTAAGCTAGAAATGTATGCTAAAAAGTAAAGATCAATAGTGAAGTTTTTTGAGAGTGATCAGGATCTGGAGTAAATGATTTGAAGTACACCATTAATGAAATGGTTTTAGGAAAACTCAAAGTGTTGGTGTGGTCAACCCAGAGTTCAGATCCAAACACAATGGAGTATCTCTTGAGACAGCTGAAAATTGATTTATGACAATGCTTCATATCCAGCTGGAGAGAGGTTGAATAATTCTGCCAGGACGAAAGCGAGGAACTCCAATAATAAATCTGTGCAATATATGAATTTGATATATAAAACATTTGAGTATTACCTTATGACATAAAATTCAGAAGAATCAAATAATGAGACCATAGCAACTGAGACCTACAAGGTTTGATGTCCTTAGCAGGAGTTTAGCTGTTCTTATTTTTCCCCTTTTTCATCATTATGTGATTTTTAAGTATTGCTGAGGCATCTTTTTAATGTTGTATCTGCTAACATGTGGTTTTGTATAATGGTCATATTATTCTGTAAACTGGGCATCATTTATTTTTTTGATTAGCTGCATATATACGAATAATCTTAATTTACTAACAAAAATGTTAACTTTTTTGCTGAAATGAGATGTAGCAGAAGTATAACATATAGTATAACATAGCAGGCAAGTAAATTACAAAACATATAAATTATATTTTGTTTATTTTTTACAAGTTTAATGTAGTTTTTGATTTTCTATCACTAAGACAAAAAATAAAACATTAGCTCATCAAGGTTGATAACTAGGGAAATATCCACGACTAAACTTGGACTTAGTTTTGTCTAAGCGTTGTGACTGGCCCTAAAAAGTGAGGCAATGCTCACAAAACTTTCTAGTTACTAACACAGCCATGTAGCTGTACAGAGAGCTTGTAAAAAGCAAAGTCCTTCTAAAAACAATTCTGCTACTTAATCGTCATTTAGGAACACATCCTGGAATCTAAATTTCAGTGGTCACTCTGACTTTTCTAACCTCACAACTTACATTACTGCTATGCATTTGTAAAGACACAACATAAGGACTTTAATTATCACTCAATACACAATTCACATCTTTGGCTCAACCCACCTGTCAGTCCTCTGCAGGTGTACTTGCCGATTTCTATCTTTCTCTCTGCTTTGAGCTCTCTGCCCTCATTCTCTTCTATCCCAGTATCTGTGTGTGTATACAGGTGTGCTGTTTTTGTGTATTGTTGGGACTCTGCCTTGGTTCCCGCCTTCTGGCTTCCACACACCTGTGGGGAATCACACACCTGAGGCTGATGACTTTGTTAGCGCTCCTTCTTAAGGAAGTGGCTGAGTGTCAGTCTTTGCTGGATCGTTGCTACAACCACAGTCAGTGAAGCCCGGCTCCTGCACCGTATGTATTGTCTGCAACCTCTTGAGCAAAACTCACCTGCCTTTCTCTATGTCCAGATTTGTTTGGAGTGCCTGTGTCACAGAGAAGCTAACCCTTGTCATTTGGAGAGAAACAGAGACTGTTTGGGAAAGATCGGAGGGCTGAGTTATCCGAGGAATCTGGGATCCTTGCTTCGATTTAAACGCTTGTGGTTGCACATTTACCTCACTGTAAATAATTGGAAATTAAGTTATTGGAAATTTGAGTCCTGCCTGAGTTGTGTTCGTGACACCACCAGACCACTGAATAAACACCATACTAATTCATGTAAGCTAAGAACCTTCTTTACCAGTGTTGGGGTCATTATTTTAAAAAAGGTAATGTATTACACATTACTCGTTACTTTTCTTAAACGTAATGCCGTACGTTACTTAATTACTTGCTGGAGAAAGTAATTAGTTACACTACTTGTTACATTACTTTCTCGTTACTTTGTAAAATGACCTGAAACGCACTGTCTCATAATTACCAGTTAACAATATAAATATTAGGCTACAGTTCCACACACCAACACAAATCCTTATGCTAATGAGGACACACACATGATCGATCTTTCACTGTTCATGTAAGCCGACAACACAAAGCAAAGCTGAAAACCAGCCTAATGAGACTTTAAAGCCATCACCACAGTGATTCTACTGTAGAAACATGAACAGGTACAAACAGAGGCTGCAGCCTGACTGCTCATCACTGCCTTTGTTACCTGTTGAAGTTCAGGCTCTGGCTGCTGGGCTGGGGTCAG
>VUQS01032056.1:0-10034 GCA_015108495.1 Heterochromis multidens | reverse complement strand
TGCCATGCCTTCTAATGATGCTACCTAAGGGAAGCATGTATAATGTAAACAGAACTGGTTCAAGTACAGAACCCTGTGGAATTCTATAATTAACCTTTGTGTGTGAGGAAGACTCCCCATTTACATGAACAAAGATGTAGTCTGCTACCAAACTCCAAAGTGTACCCCCCACCCAGGATAACCACCAAATATAATAAACTAAAACAACAAAACAAAATAACAAGCAAGTGCTTTGATGGAAGGGCAGCAAAGCCACCTTGCTGAAATACACTTACTGAAGAGAGCATAAAGACAAACAGTGGTGTGTTTCCAAAGCCAGTCTCAGGCATGCCTTTATCCACACCTCACCAGGTGTGGTCAATTTGCAATTAAGCCCAGGCAACAACTGAAGACTCTTGCACTGCCACTGCAAAGAGAATAGGGGTTGCAGAGGGGCATAACACTCACTTTGTATTGAATGAGTTGTAAATTGTTTGGGCTTTTTTTTTTTTCACTGAGAATGTACTCTTATAAATCTGTGTCCAAAAATCTGGTTCTAAAAACAGTGGAAAGTCTTTTTCCAATTTGGAGATGGGTAAATATATTGGGTCAGTGAGTGAAAGTAATCTATATAATTCAGAGAGAATTTTTTTTGTTTGTTGGAAAGTGTTGAGATGTCTTTTACAATTGTAGGTGGTTGTAAAGGGCTGTGAAGAAAAAATAAATAAAGGGCTGTGAAGCACAGGAAATATTTTCTTAATTGTGTTTGTTCTAATTCTATCTAAGAATTGTGGGCTGCATTCAGGTGAATACATTTGATAATATATTGTATCTAGTTAGCTAAATAGTAGTACAAAAAATGAGGTGCTTCCAAATCTCTTCCAAATTTGTTTTTCTGAAGAGTGGAAAGACTGATTTTTGCTTTTTTGTTTTTCCAGTAGAACTTTATGATGTTGGAATCTAGTGATTGAAACCATGAGTGGCCTTCTAACATTGTTGGTAGAATGTCGGCCTTTGATGAATCCTGTTTGGTCATTATGAATTATTGAGGGGAGTACTGTTTCTAACCTAGATGCAAGTGCCTAAGCAATAACTTTTAATGTCAGTATTAATTAATGACAGAAGCCAGTAGCTAGATGGTAGAGTAGGGTCTTTATCTGGTTTTAATAATAATTTTGTGTTCATATTGGAAGGAACTTGGCCATTGTTTTTGATCTCTGTCACAGTTCTGAAGAATAGTTGTGCCAACATGGACCAGAAGTTTTTAAGAAATTCAGCAGGGAATCCATCATAAAAAAGTTCAACTGTCACCTATCATAATATTCCTGTTTTAACCCAGTTTTCTTTCTCCATCAACTCAGCAACTTGTACCTGTAGAAAGCAAATTAAGAGAAAGATGAGGGAAAATACTAGGAAAACAGGTCTATTAGATAAATAACTATACACAGAATTCACTAGGGCAAAGCTATAGACAATCCATCTGCCAAAATATTGTTTTCACCCTTTATATGGCGATTGTCTAAGTTACAGGAAAAGACTGTATCTCATTAAATGCTGATTTGGATTCTGCAGTGAGTGAAGAAATGTGAGCGGATTGTGGTCTGTATATACCACAAGAGGTGTACTACCAGCGCCAACATTAACCTCAAAATGCCGCAAAGCCCAGATTAGAGCCAGTGCTTCTTTCTCAACAACTGAACTGATAAGAGTTAAACTTATGAGAAAAAAAAATGACTGAACAACTCCATCCTCACCCTGCTGCAGAAGAACAGCCCCAGCTCCCAAGTTACTTGCATCCACCTGCAACTGAAACACCTCATCCATATAGGGAACAGCCACGACAGGAGCAGAAGAAATCAGGGCCTTGATTTCCTCAAAGACCTTTTGACAGCCAGGGGTCCACTCAAATCTAACCTTAGGGCTGAGCAGGGCTGTGAGAGGAGCAGCTATAGTAGAAAAATTTCTGCAGAACTGCCGATAGTAACCTACCATGCTCAAGAACCGCATTAGCTCTTTTTTTATTAGATGCCTCAACTTTGGCTGACACAAGGCAGACATTTCCCAGACCAACTACCTTATCCAGATATAGGTCACCATGGCCTTTGCAAATTCACACTTCACCAGGTTTACAGTGAGGTGAGCCCATGCAAAGCAGATGGTATTCCCAAGTGTTGTTGTAAATTACAGCATCATCAAGGTAAACAACACAGCCCTCTAGTCCTGTCACTACATAGTTCATTAACCTCTGGAAATTGGCTGGAGCATTTCTTAGGCCAAAAGGCATGGCCTTGTATGAGTACAGACCAGGTGGTGTGATAAATGAAGCAATTTCTTGAGCCTGCTTAGTTAGGGACACCTGCCAATACCCCTTCAACAAGTCAAATTTGCAAACAAACTTAGCAGAGCACAATTTGTCCACACAGTCCTCCATATGAGGCAGAGGGAATGAATCAGGTTTTGTAACTTTATTAATTTTCCTAAAATCTGGGCTGAAATAATTGGTCGGGTTTTTTCACTAATACACAGGGAGAAGCCCAATTAGAGCATGATGGAACAGCATTGTTGTTTTCTAACATGTACTTCACCTCAGATTTTAGATGATTGCTTGTCTGTTGAAGCACGATAAAACCGCTGACAAATAGGTTCAGCATCTTCTAGATCAATATCATGCTCAATTGAGTTGGCCTGAGAAGGGGTGTCTGAAAACAAGGAGGGAAAAGAGTGTATGAGACTGACCAGCTCTACTTTCATGGATTTGGGTAGATGCCCCAACAACAGGTCCAGATGTTTAAGAGACTCAGAGTTTTTAAGACGGCCATAGAGGATGCTATCATCAGGGGCACACACCCCTTTGGAATAACCCTCTTCCATTAAATCTCCCATGTGAGATGCAACCAACACAGGCTTAATCTCTTCTGTAGAATCAGCAGCACGTGTATGATAGAGCTTCAGTAAGTTAATGTGACAAAGCTGTGACTTCCTCCTACGTTCAAGAGTAGAAATCATGTAGTTTTGATCGGAAATCTGTCAAATAACTGAATATGGACCAGAGAACTGGGCCTGAAATGGAGAAAAGACAGCAAAGCAAACATTTGTCACCTGGGCTAAACACATGCGGCATGTTTTACATGATGTTTTAATGTGTATTCTATTCCTTGTTTCAGTCATCATTCCTCCCCCGTGTTCTCTTTGTCAAGCCTTCATCTCTGTTTGGTGTTTAGTTACTTCCTGTTTTATTTTTTATTTTGCTAGTCTCCTGTCTTGTGTGTGTTCTGTTTAGCTTTGCTTCCCCTTGTCTCATTAGTTAGATTCTGTTCACCTGTGTCTTGTTTTCCTGAGCTGTGTCCTCTCTCCCCAGTGACCTCATGTGTGTATTTAAGCCCTCAGTTTTCCTCAGTTCCTTCGTACTGTTGTTTCCCTGTGTGGTTTTTTCTCGTCATTGTTTGGATTATCGGACATTTCTCCAACTGCTTGGATTTCATGCCTCAGTCTCAATAAAAGTTAGCTTTTGTTTACTTCAATCTGTCCTCAGAGTTCGCATTTTGGGTCCCTCTTCTCCACTTCCACCCTTTATTATGACAGAACGATATGACAAAACAATGGACCCAGCGGCCTTAAACCCCTCAGAAGATGTGAAGGAGGACATCATATTTTCTGTGGTGGTGCTGTTGAGGAATGGCTGGCAGGGTCCTGCAAGGAGTATAAAGAAGCAGTAGCATACAAATTACAGCCTCTGGTTTTAGGACTTTGTTGCCACAACCATCCACCTGGATTCACCCTCAGCTGCTCCCCATTCTTCCAGCCCTCTCAAAAAAAGAAGCATTGTTCGCATTGCACCTTGCCACAGCCACAACAGCAGCTACCCAGCACACAAGCCTCATTACAGCAGCAACAGCAGCTACCCAGCTCTTCTGCCTCGATGCTGCCACTCGGCCAGTCGGAGGTCCTGCTGTCTGACATGTCGCAGGAATTTGCTGCCCTGGCTTCACAAGCTCCCTCTCCTCGTAGGAAGTGGGGTCCCCACTGTTGTCACTCCACGCCTCCGTCTGAGCCTGCCTCTCCACCGTCTACCAGCATATATTCCGATATAACCTCTACAGTGAGTAAGACTGTTTTATCTCTTGTTCTGGTCTTCAGCTCAAATTAATTCTGTCTAAAACTGTTGTGTGCTCAGCCAGCAGCAGTTCAGACAGTTCATTCTGTTTCTGAGCCGCTTGATGGAGGATTGGAGGGTGATGATTTAGTTTCTCCAAAATTTGAGACTGAGCCATCAGCCTTTCCTAGAATTTTTGTTTACTCTGTCTTTAAGATTAGAGACTATGTGTGGTGTTTCTGAGCCAAGGGCTAACTGCGTTCCATTCCCTGAGGCTGCCAACTGCACCACATTCCCAGAAACTGATCACCCGCACCCGTTCCAGTCCTGAGGGTGAGGGCAGCTAAGCCACAGTCTCAGCCCCAGTCATCAGAGGAGACAGGTTTTAAAGCTTAAACCTTTTTTAGCTCAAGATTTTCTGTTTGTGCAGAGGTACATCATTGGGCTGGGATAAGAAGTGAGAGCAAGCTCTAAAAATAGATAAGAGTGTGTATATGAGATAAATAGAGAGGTTATTGACCTTATTATACATAATCAACTAAAAGAAGTACAATTTCGGAAGAACTTGGATTTATACCATTTCATACTGGATTGTACTTTTGGATTTCTACTGTTTTCCTGGGATTGTGAGGTCAGAAGAATTTGGCAGTAGTGCAGTGCAGTTGTGGTTCACTTTGATCGAGGACGGACATGCTAGTGGCCAAAGCTTGCCCTCCTCTCTCCTCCTCTCAAATTCCAAGATCAAATGTTAATACTCAGCATCAGCAACAGATTAAATTAATTAGGTGAGAGTTTAATTTAATTGATTTGATTATGTGATGATCTTTAATTTGCTTCTGCTTTTGCCTTGCCCCTGCTAAATTGCTAATAAAAACTTTCCTGCAATTAAAGTCTAAATTGTGGACATTCCCTTCTTAAACTGTTATGTAACAGTAAAGGTAACAACTGAGTATTAATTAACATCAGTATAGAAGGTTCTTATAAGTTGCTCTAGCCCTTAAAATTAAACAGATCCTTGGAGCCTTTTTGTCTAGGCTACTAAATTCAACCCAGTTATACCAAGAGCACTGATTTTAGGAGAGCTGCCGATTAACGGGCATGATTGATAAATACCGGGCCTGCAAGGCTACTCAGCTGCCAGGGTTTTTATCAGAGGACAGATGGGATCGACATCCGGAGCAGAGAGGCAATGAGTGCTGGGCGAATTTCCACCCCATCCGGCTATGTCCAAGCTTAGAATTTGTGCTGAGTAATATTCACAAAACTGAGCCCTTTAAAGTAGAGAGCTGGTTAGACTACCTGTACAGGGGTCACAAAGGGGTCCCGAAATCGACAACAGAGAGGACATTGGGATGCCATTCGGACTGGATAAGTGCGGCCAAATGTTTGCAAGAGAGGGAAGGTGATCTGGAACGAAGGGGTGGAGCTACCAGAAGGCAGAACAGCAGATATATAGGACAGCTACAAGTAGCTGGGTATCCCACTGGCCAACAGGAACCATGATTACGTCGCACAAAGGTCAGCCACAGCCAAATACCTCCAGAAGGTAAGACAGGTGCTGAGAAGCTGGCTGAACGTCAGGAATAAGATCCAAGTCATCAATACATACGCCCTACCGGCCATCAGATACCCATCTGGAATAATAAGCTGGCCACAGGAAGAGATAGATGCCACTGATGTCAAAACATGAAAACTCCTCACAATGCATGGAGGTCTCCACCCGAAGTCCAGCACCCTGAGGCTCCACAAGCAACAAAAAGAGGGAGGGTGAGGATCAGTGAGTATCAGAGCCACAATCTGAGTTGAAACACGGAGTATCTGTGAATACATCAGAAAGATGGCCCCCCCTAGATGAGCTGCTCCAAGAATGCCTCACTCTGACAGCTGAACACAGACAGTGAGGAGGAATAGGAAGAGGAAAAATCATGGACGACCAAGCCCCTGCATGGGATGTACCACTGACACTGAAGTCCAGCACCCTGAGGCTCTATGACCAATGGAAAGAGGGAGGGCGAACCCTAAACACCAGATCCATAGAGGCAGGAGTCTACCACAGCCGACAGGACCCAAGTTGCAGACTGTGCAGAGGTGCCCCAGAGACTATCCAGCACAGAGTAGCAGGATGTAAGATGCCTCCAAGTCCCAATGGGAGACACCACCAAAGTTGGTTGAGAACAACAGAGCTAAGACCCTGTTGGACTTTGAGTTCCATACAGGCAAACAGCTGCAATCCCAGCAGACAGCAACATCAGGAAGGAGTACGAGAAAATAGAGAAGTACCCAGGGCTAAAGGAACAATTGGAGCAGATGTGGAAGGTAAAGTCCAAAGTGGTCATAGTGGTAATAGGAGTATTGGGAGCTGTAACCCCAAAACTGGAAGAGTGGCTCCAGCAGATTCCAGGCACAACATCAGAGATCTCTGTCCAGAAGAGTGCACTGCTAGGAACAGCTAAGATACTGTGCAGAACCGTCAAACTCTCAGGCCTGAGGACCTGAGCTTGAGGATCAAGCAGGGGGTGAGAGGGTTGTTTTTTTTTTTTTTTTAACAGTATAATCAATACAAATGAATTCATATTGTGGTTTATAATAGTATTTTATAATTTTTCAATTCAATTTTATTTATATACCACTAATTCAAATTAACAGTTGCTTCAAGGCATTTTATATTGTAAAGACCCTACAATATTAGAAAGAAACCCCAACAATCACATGACCCGTGGGAAGGAAATACTCCCTTTTAAGGAAGAAACCTCCTTCAGAACCGTAGTCAGGGAAGGGCAGCCATGATTTTTTTTGAGACTTCAGTGTGATTTATTTTTCCCCCCAAAAAAACCTAAAGAAATTTCAATATACATTTTTAAGCAATAAATTGCAAAACAAATTCCGGATTTATATGATTATTCAAGATTTGGTATATGGGGAGAAGGATTTTAAATTCAATTCTGGATTAAACAGATAGCCAATGAAGAGAACCTAATATGGGAGAAATATAATCTCCCTTTCTAGTCTCAGTTAACACTCTCACTGCAGCGTTCTGGATAAACTTAAGGCGTTTCAGGGAGCGTTTAGAGCGACCTGATAATAAGTAAGCATAGGAAGGAAGGAAGTGATAAATATATGAAGAAGCTTTTCAGCATCACTCTGAGACAGGACATTTTCAATTTTAGCAATATTGCACAAATGAATAAAGACAGTCCTACATATTTTCTTTAAATAAGCATTGAAGGACATATCCTGGTCAAAAAAGTCCACGATTCCTTACAGTGTTACCTGAGGCCAAGGTAATTCAATATGAAGTTAGTATCTGGTTAGACACCTTGTTTCTAAAATTTTTAGGACTGTGCACAATAACTTTAGTTTTGTCTGAATTTAGAAGTAGGAAATTAGAGTTCATCCAGACCTTTATAGATCTCTAAGACATGCCTGTAGTTTATCTATACCATCTGGCTTCATGGATACATAAAGTTGAGTATCATCTGCATAGCAATGAAAATGTATGCAGCGTTTTCTAATAATATTGCCTAACGAACGCATGTATAATGTAAAAACTATTGATCCCAGCACTGAATTCTGTGGAACTCCAGGACTAAGTGACTAAGTGTGTGTGTAGAAGACTCCTTGTTTACATCCTCAAATTGGAATCTGTCAGAGAGATGTGACTCAAACCAGCATGGGGGATGTCCTTCAGTACCAATGGTGTATGCTAGTCTCTGTATTAAAAATGTTGTGATCAACAGTATTGAATGCTGCACTGATGTCTAGTAATGTATGCAGAGGGATGACCCCAATGTCAGGTAGGAGAGAAAGAGTTTAAGTAAATATCACCAGTTCATAAATAATTTTTTTTTCTAATTGTTAAAATTTTATTTGTTAAGAAATCCACAAAGTAATTGCTAGTTAATGTTGAAGGAATACTTGGCTCAACAGAGCTCTAACTCTTTGTTAGTCTGGCTACTGTGCTGAAATGAAACCTGGTTTTGTTCCGGTTTTCCTTTATCAGTGGCAAATAGTAGGATGTCCTAGCTTTACAGTGGGATTATTTTTATAGAGTAATAAACTATTTTTCCAGGCCAAACAAAGGTCTTCTAAAGGAGTGCAATGCCATTTCTTCTTCCTCTTATGGGTTATCTGCTTTAATTGCAAATTTGTGAGTTATACCAGGGAGTCAAGCATCTCTGATTTGTTGCCTTGTTTTTCAAAGGACCCACAGTATCATGGTCCCTGGTTCAGGGTTTGTCAACTTCATCTTGTCTCCCCATTCAGTTGTGGCTTTCTTCCAGTTTTATTTTGGTGACGGTTCTTCTCTGTATCTCTTGTCTAGTTTAACTTCCTCCAGAATTATTGTGTTAGTTATCCCCGGCTGTGTTCCCACCTGTTTCCTATCCCCTCGTTATCCTGTGTGTGTGTATATTGTCCCAGTCTCCCAGTCGCTGTTGTTTTCAACAACTACATGAATGTTAAAATCACCTACAATTATTTTATCAGAATTGAGCACTAAATCTGATAAAAAGTCTGAGAAATCAGATACTGAGCAAGGGCCCGTGGTGCATAGCCTGTTAATAGAGATACATTGATCATATTTATACTTGAAGAATTAATTAATGGTAAGACTTCTTTGAATAGTTTTGTAGGAATGGGGTCTAATTGACACGTTGATGGTTTGGAGGACGTAATTATTGAAGTTATCTGGGAAAGACTGATAGGAGAGAAACAGTCTAAGTAAATATCAGCAGTTATTAAAGTGGAAAAGGTGCTGTACTTAATGATAGGTCTGTGGGAGGGCTGTAAATATTTTTTTCTTTAATAGTTAACATTTTACTTCTGAAGAATTTTATTAAATCATTATGAGTTAAAGCCAATGGAATATAGGACTCAACAGAGCTCTGGCTTGTTGTCAACCTGGCTGCAGCGCAGAAAAGAAACCTGTAGTGGAGGGCAGATGTTAATGTGTTGCACAGATTTCTGTGTGCACACACCTGGAATGGTTATGCAGTGGTGGATGAAATATTTAGATTCTTAACTTTATGAAAAAGTACAAATATCACACCGTGAAAATAATCCACTAAGTTTTCAGTTGTTTAAATCCTATGTTTGTAGCATCACTGTTGTGTTACAACAATGCATCTCTGAAAAGTGGACTCAAAGAGATCAGAAAAACATTCTCTTCTTAGCTATGTGATGATGGACACTAAGGAAGGGGAAAAAAACTTGTATTGATGAGCTCAACAGGGAGATCAAGGTGGAAAGGATGTGCAACAGGTTGGAGTGATTCAGGATAGGGATGGATATGTATTAACAAGTAAAGAGAGTGTACCGAGAAGCTGGTAAATAAAGAAAATGAGAGAGGACAGATAGAGGAAAAATTGTGAATCATGAGGAAGTGAGGGCAGCTACGAAGAGAATAAAGAGTGAAAAGGGGGTTGGTCCAGATGACTTACCTGTGGAGGTATCGAGATGTCTTAGCACAGAGGGCAGTGGACTTTTTAAACAGATTGCTTAACACAATCTTAGAGAGTGAGAGGATGGTGGAGGAATGGAGAAAAAGTGTACTGATACCAATTTTCAAGAACAAAAGTCTAGTAATATAAAAGTCTAGGGCGGATGGCTGCCCCTCCCTGAGCCTGGTTCCGCTGGAGGTTTCTTCCTGTTAAAAGGGAGTTTTTCCTTCCCACTGTTGCCAAGTGCTTGCTCATAGGGGGTCGTTTGATTGTTGGGGTTTTCTTTGTATTATTGTAGGGTCTTTACCTTACAATTTAAAGCGCCTTGAGGCGACTTGTGTTGTAATTTGGCGCTATATAAATAAAATTGAATTGAATTGAATTAAATTTCTGTCACACGGCGGGTGTGGTTCCTGTTGCGGTATTGTATCACTTCTTGTTCCTGTTGCATCACTGCGGTGTTTTGTGTAGCTTATCTGTGTAGCCTGTTTAATTAAAAACCTTTAGATAAACACTTATTTCAT
>VUQS01032055.1:0-20940 GCA_015108495.1 Heterochromis multidens | reverse complement strand
GGTTTTTTTAAAAAATTTTAAAAAAAAATTTAAAAAAAAAAAAAAAAAAAAAAGACAGCGAAAAAGACCTCATCTGCAGCTCCTCTGTAAAACCTGTGAAATTCAGACACACTCTGGTGCACAAGCACTTCACACGATCAAAGCGGAAACCCCAAGCTCAACAGAGAAAATCTCATCCCTGTTCACAGTCCCACAGCTTGTCATTTTTGAAGTCCCAGTGCTGGGTATCACGGCCTCCCAGGCTGCCACTTGAACACTGACAGGCTGACAGAGTGGCTAAGTCTTCATGGACGCTCTGATCTCAGCCGCCCTCTGAGCAGCCATGGACTTTCTCCGCTGCATGGCTGACGCTGTGGCCTCTGTGATGCCATGGTAGCTGTCCGTCTCCTGGGAGTCCTCGCTGTTCTGTGACTTGGTGCTGTCCTGCGAGTCCGGCTTCTGTCGGAGCGCCCGGCTCTGCTCTTCCTTCAGCTCAACATAGGAGCGGGAGAAGGTGTGAAAGATGGATGTGACAGGGAAGGCCATGAGGAGGATACCACTCAGGATGCTGCTAAGTGCCACGACCTGGCCAGGGATGCTTCTGGGCACCATGTCCCCGTAGCCGACCGTGGTCATGGAGATGACCGCCCACCAGTAGCTACCAGGGATGCTGGTGAATTCCTGCTTGGCACCCATTTCACTCTCAGCTAGAAACACGAGTGGTGAGAAAAGAGCCATGGCCACGCACAGGAACAGCAGCAGCAGGCCAAACTCACGCGTGCACCTCCTCACTGTTAGACCGAGGGTCTGCAAGCCTAAGGAGTGGCGGGCCAACCTCATGACGTAAAAGATCCGTAGAGCTCGGAGAACTCGGAGAACTAACCCCACCTTCTCCAGGTAGTTGTTCCCTGAGCCTGCAGGTTTCCCGCCTACCGACAAAGAGTCCACGATGAGGGTGATGTAGTAGGGAAGAATGGCTACCACATCGATGACGTTTAGAGGCGTACGCAGAAACATACACTTGCTCTGAGTCTGAATGAAGCGTAGCAGGAACTCCAGGGAGAACCAGGCAACGCACACTGTCTCCAGAACAAAGATGTTATAGCATCTCTGGGAGCACTCACCCTGCAGAAGTGGGAAAAAAAACAACACAAAGACAGATGTTACAACCTTCAGCGAGAGAAACAAATCCAAAAGGGTTTTAGATGAAGATGCGGTTAGGATGCAGCATGGAGTCAGTAATTAAGAAGGTATTTTAAGGCTTGTTATTTCATCTGTAGATTTTTTTATTGACAGACGAGGTTGCCACTTTAGCTCTGACAACAAAAATGTGTCTGTTCTCTCACAGAACAAAACACAGCAGAGAAGGTGCTGAAAGATTCATGAAGCGTATAAGCACACGCTTTGATTATCTGATTTAACGAAAATCACTGCATCAAACCTCAGTGAGCAAAAGGCTTTAAGAGGTGTACAATGTGCAGATAATGTTAACATGAAAAAATCCCTGCCAAATGAGGGTATGCTGGATCTCCTTTCATAATAATCCATTTCATAATAATCTATTTTTTCAAGCCTGATGAAATAGAGTTCATGAATATTTAAAAATATAATTATAAGAGATTACTTTATTTGATTAAGTCAAAGTTACCCCTGGAGCAAACTGAAAACATAAAGTGTGTGAGTATACCTTTCATTTTTCTGCCACAACTCATTGTTATTAATGGCCAAAAATATTCTTTGCTTTGCTACATTTTCATCATTTATGTGCGGCTTCATTTGAACATGTGGAGATACCAAACAGAGACAAAATACAGCAAACATATGGCAACTTTGGCGGCCCATTAGAGCCACCATCTACAAGCACTGTGGTGCTGGTTTCTTGTCTGAATGTGCACAAGGATGAATATGTAAGCCTTTGCATTTGCCTGAGCATTTGCTCAGTCAGCCTCATGCATTTTTAAGAGTATAAACTCTATTTTGCAAATAGCAGGGTTTTTGCCCTTGAGACATCAAACTCGCTAAGCCCATTAAGGACCATGTAAATGACTGACAGGCAAAGCTGGAGTTGCAATTTTTCACCCAGCAACAACAGCAGCAGCAGGAGCAATAACCTGCTAAAGTGAAAGTGAGGTCACAAATTAAATGAGAGTAAACAGTAATTATGTTGAATATTAGAATTTGTAAAAGTATTTAACATGATAAATAAGGGGTATATTCAACCTTGCTGCACAGTGTACTATATAAACATTAGAGCTATGGAAAAGTCTAGTTCAGCAGGGAAAACACACAGGTTTGAAAATCTCCTTGTCAAGCATGTTCGTACTGTCAGTGAACTTAAACATCTGACCTCAAAACTATTCTTAGACGCTGGTTCTGACACAGGCTTTGTTAAAAGAAATACAGTTATCGTAGCACTTTTGTTTGACATCCACGTATGTCTGAATGCAAGTGGCATGTAGTAAATCAGCCTGCCAGCCAGCACTACTGTCTAGCTTATCATCAAACTTGCAATCCATATCTTGTAACCATACATATTTTATTAGACATGGAATTCTGAACTGTACATCACTCAGCTAGCAAGAAATCTGCAGGCTAGCAGCCAGAACACCACACTGGAGGCAGCAGCCACCTTGTTACAAGTGGCTTTACAGCTAACCATCACCTTCCTCTTTAGCTGTGAAGTAAAAGAGTTTTCAAGGACGAAGGGGGTTGGCAGGGTGCCATCAGTTTAACTGAGCCGCTTAAAACTGGATTAAAATTTCTTAAAATATTTATAGCCTATAGTCATGTTTGTTAGTCATGGCTCAGGCAGTGGGTTTCTGAAACAACAACCTGTTCTCATCATATACTGATGTGATTACAGTGTGTTTCATATACAGGAACGGTAATACAACTTTTAGTGTAGGATATGCATGTCATTTATTATGAAAACCCAACCAATGGCTTAAACCTAACCAACCATTGACAGAAAAGGTAAAGGCAAAAAATATTTAAAAAGAAAGTGTAAGAAAAAAGCTATCCCAGATAGAACTCGAAGTGCCGCCTTCTAGTTGGCTTTCATGTCATTATGCTGTCTCCTAATGCAGATTTTGTGAGTTTTTCTTTTTTCTCGTGTTGGATATAAATGCTGAAGGGGTATCCTGGTACACTGGAGAATGACACAGAGAATCTACCCCTTTCGTTAAAATATGGTGAGAAGGGGTTTGTTAAAAAAATGCGACAAGTTGGAAATGAGAATTTGTTCAACGCAAAGTACAAATCCATTTATATATGGTTTCTGTTTAAACACACCACCTGCTCGTCATCAAACATTTCCATTAAGATAGTAGTTTGAATAATGTTCTGTGTAATGTTTTCATGCTTTTCAATGATTCAGGTAATCCAGTGACTGCAGTACAGAATTAGCCAAGCACGAAGTAACGAATATGATGTCTGATATTTGGATCCACCACTTTTGTCCAGAATGAAATTAATTATAACTTTAAATACATTCGTAGTCACCAAGTGATGAATCCTACTGTTTCCTCTCACTGTGAAAATTACTTTTATTTATGTTACAGTAACTAGAATTCTTCTGAAATGTGTTATGCAAATTTATGGTCAACTGAGGACAATTTATGACTTTTGGTAGACTTTTCATCAAAATCCACCAACAGTGGTAATAGTTAATAACAGTTCTGCATGGACGTACACTGAACAATTCTGGCAATTTTTAGTGTCATAATTGTATGTTTGTCATAATACAAATATGAGCCACAAACATCACTGTAGACTTTGTCTGGTTCAGTTAACTGCTTTTGTTGAACCTTTCGGTGATACTGAAAAAAAAATCATAATTTTAAATTTAATTCTTGCTGAAGGTGACTAATAAATTAAATAAATAGCATGTAAATGCTTAAAATATTTGTAACATTTCTCTCAACACCACAAATGTGAATCTTGGCATAAAGGAAAAAGTGTTAGTTAAAACTTTGACCTCTTGATGTCAGGAGGTCACTAATCATTAGAATGTATCCTCTTGCATCAAAGTTCGTGGCATTCAAGAGTTGTTTAACCTCAAATCAAAAAATGTCAATCTGCAGGTGGCACAAGAGCAAAAATGCCATCAGGAGAGACTTGGAGTTCATTGTCTTGCCCAAGGACACATAGACATATGAACAGGTGGAGCTCAGAGCTGAACCACAAGGCCTGCCATTAGTGAATTACTAACCTTTATTGAGCTTTATCAGCCTTTCCAGTGTTGGACTGACAGACCAACACAGCCATCTTTACATGGCTAAAAACAGTAAATGGAAACAAGTTGTATTTTGTGGAGCATATAATTGTAAAAGAAACACAGAAGCTTGTGTCAGAATTTTGGAGCTCATTTTTTGGCATCAGTTACTGGGATTATCTCTTACAGCACTGTAAAGTCCAGGAGAGACTGGTTGGGAGTGGTTGCTAGCGCACAATCTGATATTGTCATTTTGGTGGTCTTCATGAATCAACAAAACTACTGTTGGTCCAGGTTCAACATTGCAAGTGACCAATCACATTGTAGTGATGTCATAGTTTTGTGACGTGGAAACACCATCACACCACACACCAAACCGTAACCCTAACCCCATAACCCTAACCCTAACCCTAACTATAGTCCATGGTCGCATCCTAATCCCCAACCCTAACCCTGACCCTCACCACCCACCTGCTGCTGCTTTGAAAACCTACCTTTTGAAATTAAATTTGTAAATTTACAAGAAAAAAATTTTAAATTTTTTTTCTTGTAAATTTGCCACTTTTGAGGGAATAATTTATGTCATGTTTACCAAAATCATGTTCACCAAAATAAAACATAAGTATGAAATATGATTTGGAAGTTAAGCCACTCCATAATATTGCCTGCACCCCTAAAAGTACTGCATATTTACAGAATAAGTTGGAAGAAATATTGTTTGCTTTTACGCTGAAATACATGTAAGTTACTCACTCCTTAAAATTACTTCCAGTATAATTACATCTTGGGTGCAAGTCCCAAGGTGACATGAGAAAAACTGTAACATTGTGCTATGTACCTTTGTGGTCTGGTTACATATGGATGCAAAATTAGAAAAAGTCAAGAGATTTTCAAGAAGAAAAAGAGAAGGTAAACAGCATTTCATACATCTCAAAAGTGAAAATGGGTCACATGAATCCCCAACATGAGAGGATGGTTAAATGACATCAACATGATCTCCAAAAAGCTGGTTGACAGTAGTTAAAAAGTTTCATCTGTACACTGTAATTTTTAAATGTAAAATAACACAATAACTATAAGACTAAGAGATATAAAATAACACAACAACTATTAGATTAAGAGAATGCCATCAATTTCATTTTGAGAGAATTATCAGCCAATTTGGATCTGTTTGTTCTCCCTTTTCAGTGAGATTTGGACAGATTACAGGAACTACAATACTGTGCTAAATATAATTTTATTCTCTTTGTGTCTGTGGTACAGTCAAGAAAAAATAAGTACATCCTCATTTACATTTTTTGTTTTACATATTTAGAAAAAGCAATCACTTGATCCCTATGATCCAGTACCTACAGCTCTGAGTAATGTAAGTAAAGTTAGTTATTTCAATATTAAATAAAAATACAAGCTCTAACTGTGTGTGCCTGAAACTCCCTCTGTCATAAATCCATCTTTTAGTCCTCATGCTCCTATGGCAAACCAACACATGACAATTTTGAAGCTTGATGTGTTATTGCAGCACGACCATTCAAATTTCAGCTAAAATCCACCCTCTAACCACATGCTGTCATTTCACATCCAAAGTAATGAGTCTAAAGCCAAAAAAATAAGTGTGCTACTATCCAAATCCTTGAGGAACACACTCATTTTCACATGGCAACCAGTATGTTTCACACTTCCTTTGTTTTTCTGCTCTTCCGTGTCCACAGGGGAATCTGTCTGTTTGTGACACATTTGCAATCGATGATGCCATCCCTTCATTTGAATCTGACCAGTGTATATGTATTGTTCTCTGTCAGAGGCTTTCTGGCTGAGTGCATTTTCCACTCCCTTCTGCTCCTTCTCCACTCTGAAAAGCTTCTGATGTACGCAAATGTACCGCTGAGGATCAAATTAAAAGCACACAATTATTCATCTCAGCAATCAGGGGACTTTGACTCTGTCACAGCTGAAGACAAGCATGTAAACCAAACAATGCAGGAAGCGACGGCTAACCTTTGATCTGCACAGATAAGTTGGAGTGGGCCCCATACAACAAACAGGTACACTTCAAGTACTGAGCTGCTTCTGTCTTTGGCACACCCAAGCTTTTAATGGATCTATTTACAATTCTCATTTGTTCACCTCACTGGGCTTTACCATGTGTGGTGAGTGTCTGTGTGTGTAATTGTTTTGCCAACCGCATACAGTTTCAACACTTAGATCTTCTTTTTCAGACAACAAGTTGATATGCCTGTTCATGAAACAATTTCGGGCAAGTTGGTAAATTTAAGAGAACGCCTGTTATACAGATTAATTCTACATCTTTTAATGGTGTTTACGTCAAATCAAAAAACCAAAACATATTTGTCCAAAATCCAGAGACAGGTTATGGTGCCAGCAGGCTAAACAAGTCATCTCAGCAACACCTGGCATTCCCTAGCCAGGTAAGATAATTTCTCCAGCATGTTTGGGCCCTACTGATTATATGTTATTATACCTGATCACAGGACAAAATCTCGAGTATGCCCTGTAAATATGTTAAAACATTATTAGAGAGGGATGAGGTGAGTGAAAGGCAAGGTTCAGCACCTACTGCTGTCATGGGGAACTCAGAAACGAGCTAAGATACAGGCGGCTCCATCACCAACGATTCCAATGACATAAAAGCATATCAAGACAAAGTTCCATCTGCCTTATCTTATTTCTGTTTCTTAAATGCTTTGCACAAAGACACTTATCTCATCAATGTGTAGATCTGTGCCTCTCATACTATGCTAAAATGTCCCCATACAATTCTAAACTAGGCCACAGGTTTTACGCCCATACAGCAATGGCAACGCTCACAAAGATGTACACAATAACTAATACACAAATTGCACACACCACCATAGAGGACCCAGTGTGTGGAAAACACTAAGCACAGAGCATGCTGACAGAAGTGCTGCATCTTCTCTGCCTCATTCTTGTTGGTCTTTTGCTGCACTCTGTGGCCAATGAGTGGATTGAATTGTTGAGAAATGGTGTATTGAGTAGGTGCCATACAAGTGAGATAAATCTCACTTGTATGGCTGTGCTCCATCAGAAGTGTCTTTGATCTTTAAGCTTTGTCTCTATAATTTAAAAAAAAAAAAGCTTCAAGGACAAGAGCAAACTGTTTGGTCTGGAAACAGCACAGCTGTTTTCCTGCACTTATCAATGGAAAGAGTCTGGGGCTGTCTCACTCACTGTAGATAAAAAACAGGGAACAGAAATTATTTTAATTTCATAAAGTCTAACCCATCACAGGGTTAGGGTTAGGTCTTGCCTATATGTGTTGGTTAGAAGTAACAAGTCTGACTCGGGCACAGCAATAATGTGGTTTTAAGCATCTTCACACAAAATTTTTGAAAATTCTTTGCATAGATGAAGATGCACAGAGTTGGTCTGTGTTTGTTTACTGGTTTTAAGGTCATATTTGGTATTTTGAGGTAATTTTGGCAATCTAATGGTACAGTTGCACTAGGGAAAACAGTTGTTGGAGACTGTGGTATGGCCAAAATAACTGCAACCTTGTGCAATTAATTTGTTAGTCAGTTACTGTCTTCAAAGCGACTTTGGTGCATTGAAAATGGCAATAAGATGGAGTCAGTCAGCTTGCAACTGAATGGGGTCAAATTGGCAATAACATGCAATGTGTTTGTGACAATACAGCAATTAACTGTGATAATTCAATGAAAATCGCAAATCTGTTGCCATCTTTTGCAAATACATACATACAAAGAAATTCACATTAACTACTTACATTTAGAGTCCAGTCAGAACCTCATAGATTTAAAACAGACATTCAGAAATACCTCTATAAATTGTGACATAGTTCATACTGGATGGTGATTTAACTGCAATATGATGTAGGCACATTGCAACCTTGCATTTATATAGGAATAAAACCAGAATACAACCAGTTGGTAACCAGCTGAGTGGAGTCCCGTATTGCAAAAAGACACATCACAGATGCGTTGCACTCATCTTCACAGACTGCTTCAGATTGATTTGGACTTGTTGGCAATCTGTCTGCGTTTATAAATTAGACTTCAATAATTTGCAAACCTTTGTCAGTCTGTCTGAGAGTGATTGCAGTCAGTCTGAGTCAGTCAATTGTTTGGAGACAGGTTGCCTCTCGCCAGGCAACCTGTGCAATGACCTTGCAGTTGAAAGTGGTCGCTCAGATGTTGATGGTCTTGCATGCTCAACCTGTGGGTGATCAGTTGGTCACCACAACTATTTGCAATCAGTTGCCAAATGCAAAAAAATTAAAGGCAACCACCATTTTTTCCTAACTGCAAGGAGGTTGCTGTCCTATTTATACTCTAGTGTGACTAAGCTTTCATTCATCCTGCATCCCTTTGTAGCTGATAGCTGGTTGCTATAATTGGACTTTCCATGCTTTGGTTGCCTTCTAGTGTAAGTGTGTCAAACTCATTTTAGTTCACAAAGAAACAAAGACAATCAACAGCCTGAGTCTTCTAAAAAAAATCAAGTGCAATTTCAAAAATATGCTTCAGTCTGCCTACTGTTATGTACATTATACAGTAAGTTACACATCACAGTGGAACGGCACAAAACCTTAACATTTAGAGTTTTTCTAACAATAGTAGTATTTTACATCTTTGTGATTTGAACAGTTTATCTACCTCTAGAAATAATTTACAGACATTTTCACTCCTGTGTAGTAATGCTGCCATCAGCACAAAAGAAATAGCAATGCATTTCAATGAAAAACTGGAGCAGTGAAATGACTTCACTGCAGTTTTCATGCTTTGCAGAGCCATGCAGTGGGCCAAATGGGACAGTCTGATTGGCCGGTTCTGACCCCCTGATCACGTGTTTGGCACCACCGCTCTAATGTACTTCAATGGTATATTTGACTCCCACTGGTAATTGCTGCCATCGCTTGATTTAGTAGAGGTAAGTTTAAGACAGTTAGCGCTGAATTTCATTCACAGTCCATGGTCTCTGGTGACCACATTGCTGCTAGTCTTTTCCCATATGTTTTTCTCTTACAGTCACACATTTGTACCAAACTTAAAGAACCACTGGAACTGAGGGGAATGTAGTGATCCTCTGAGGCCCAAGAATAATGCCATTAAGTTTCATCCAGCAGTTTTAGGTTATGCCTCCATCAACTGAGGCATGTTATCATTGACATTTGTTTGTCTGTCAGTAACACAAAAACTACTGAACCAAATTTTACCAAACTTAGTCAAGTGGTTATGCATGGGGCAGATGATGAACCCATTTAATTTTCGTACTGGTCCAACACACTTTTGTTAAAACTAATTAATACGTCATTGGCCATGGTGGAGGATGTGCTCTCCAATTGTCTGTAGACTTTGGAAGCCTGAAAACCAGCAATCCAGCAACCACCTATTTACTGTTGGAAGGTTACCAATGGGGTCATTTCCGCAGTTTCCATTAACATTACTACAGTATGCAAGGGGGAAAAAATTACTTTCCACATGCGCACATTCTGTCATTTATGAGCTGGGTACAGTTTAGGTGAATTGGAAACTAAATAGCCCATGGGAGTGAATGCATTCATACGTCTATTTTTAACTCTGTGGCAAAACAACAACCTGCCCCCACCTACCCATACTTAATGAAGTATTTAGTAACCATTAGAACCATTAGTGCTTATTTAACCTGTTTTGTTTCACCAGTAACTCCAGGCTTCATGACAGTCACCTTTAATACGAAACACTGTCAGTCAAGTTTTTTTTTTTTCATCCTCATCTGGATTTGTCTCCCATAAGCTTAAAACAACTTTCATTTAGTATAAAATCTGTGACACTGAAAGCTGGTTTGGAGATTATTGCAAGTAACCAGGATGCCTGAGAAAGCAGATACAGAAAGCGCCCACTGACACAGAGAAACTAATCTGAGAAAGAAATGGAAGCAGAGAGAAGTATTTTACAGAAATGGTTACAAATAGACCAATATTCCTATGGGCTAATAGCTTAGTGACCTTCTGTGTGTGTCATAATTTATCATAATAACCAAATACTAATACCTTATCAATCACATCACTGCCTCTTCCTTATAAACCAGGCAGTTATAGCTTATGGTTACTCATTTCCCCAGTTCTTCTGTGTTTGTGTACAGTTACTGTGTTGAATCTTAATTAGCAGGCACATTTTTCAGCTCAAACCCAGATTCAGTAATAGCATAATCGTGATGACTTTGCCTGGAAATAAAAAAAAAAAAAACAATGCAATATTCACAGTGTCTGCCTGGAAGAAAATTTCTAAACCACCATTGCCGCTGAGATTGATCAAATTTATTGAATCATCTAAAATTTATTTATTTTTCAATAATGTGAAAACACTGCTGTAACTCACACACACACCACACTGACCCAAGCAGTTTTGTACTTAGTCAATTCATATTTATTACACTCAGCTGTTTGGGGAGGAAGAAGGAGAAAAGTTTTGTGTTTGCTGTGCAAAAGTATTTTAATCATTTTGATTTGTAGCTTGTGCAGTCTGAAAGCTACATAGATTTACATGTACATACTTTTTCTCTTTGAAAAAGCCATTAATAGATATTTACACACTAGTGTGTAACTACTGCTAATAGCACTGCTAATAGTGTGTGTTTGCACTTCTGGAAACATGAATGTATTGTTACACCTCTACACCCACTTTAACCTGTAAAAATAAGAAGGCTGTGCCTATACACATTATTTGTATCCTGTTCTCCGCTGCTGTGACAAGCCAAATTCCCCATGGGGGCCATTATAGTTTCATCTGCTCTAATCTTACCTCAAGTAGCAACGATATTGATGGCTATTTCCTAACAAGTGTATGCCCTCACTCTATCTCCCATCTGTGTTCAAACATACCACTATGACTGATGAACAGAAAATGATGAAAACAAAGACAGCTCAGTGAAATAAGTAAAAGTGGCCTGAATTTAATCCCTGGTTTGGGTTCTCTATATCTAGAAGTAGGTACAGATGATTTTCACTTTGTGTCTTGTCCACTAATTTGCTCCAAATAGCTCTAATACCACTTTTTCAACCAAAAGCCATTACAGGTTGGGTTTATTTGCATTAACATTTATGAGCAGGGCTAATGCACTTCAATTGGGCTGAAAATGATTGCCTTAAAAAAACATTTCTATCTGAGTGATATTGCACTCAGCAGTACATTTGGATAAGACTTGAAAGCTTAGTCTTCTGGGACTGAAAATCCTTGTTTTATTAGGTTTTTCATCAGGTTTTGGAACAATTGTACCCTGATATCCCCTGAGAATTATCATTGAACAAGTCAAAAGTCCTCATCTTTTCCACACAGCAGAGTTATTCCTTTGTGGTTAACATATGGGTTTAACTAGAAATCACTTATATTGATGGTGAATAAGACTATTCTGGCTGAAAATGTTTGCTAATGCAAATGCCTCTGTGGTAGCAGGAGGAGCATTTTACTAATACTTAAAGTCAGTGGTGTTCCTTCTTCATGTGTTGAGAGGTTGTTCAGCTGGGTGTGCTTGCAGCTCCACAGGGAGAAGAAATTAGAGCAAGCACAGCTGGAGCTTTTCTGTTACATTTAGCAACCAAAAGGTAGGACAAATGCATTGCTTAACCTATTTTTCTTTTAGTTTTTGTTGGTTTTCAATTAATCCTGAATCCAAATTGCATTGCTCCAGCTGGGTAAATATATAGGGCACGTAGCTACCTGTGGCAATAATGGCTATAATTTCCATAGCTGTTATTTTGATGTTTGGAGCTCAGGAATGTCCCAATTTTTAAATCTTCAAAATGAATCTTTCTGAAAGACAAACAATTGGCACTGAAAACATACAGTCATGGTAAAAAAAAAAAAAAAAAGTACACCCTCTATCAATTCTAAGGTTTTACATATCAAGACAGATCTTAAAATAAGGTCAATACAACCTCAGATGAACAGCAACATGACATATTAACAAAAATTGAGCCTAAATGCAGAAGCAGTGTGTGAAAAACTAAGTACACCCCATGATTCAGTAGCTAGAACCACCTTCAGCAGCAATAACTTGAAGTAATTGTTTCCTATATGACTTGATCAGTCTCTCGTGTCATTGTGGAAGAATTTTGGCCCACTCTTTACAACATTTCTTCCATTCATTTATGCAACGCTCTCTTAAGGTCCAACCACAGTAATCAATAAGGTTTAGGTCTGGAGTTTGACTGAATCACTGCAGCACCTTGATTCTTTTCTTTTCCAGCCATTCTGTTGTAGATTTGCTGGTGCGTTTGGGATCATTGTCCTGCTGCATCACCGAATTTTAGCCAAGCTTTAGCTGTCAGGCAGATGGCCTCACATTTGACTCTAGAACATTTTGGTATACAGAGGAGGTCATGGTCCACTCAATGGCTGTAAAGTGCCCAGGTCCTCTGGCTGCAAAACAGGCCTAAACAATCACCCCTCCACCAATATGCTTGACAGTTGGTATGAGGTGTTTGTGCTGATATGTTGTGTTTGGTTTTCAGCAAACATGGCACATTATGGCCAAATATCTTCACTTTGGTCTTGTCTGTCCAAATGGTATTCCAGAAGTCTTGTGGTTTGTTCAGATGCAACGCTGCAAACCTAAGCCGTGCTGCTATGTTCTTTTTTTTGTTGTGTTAATGCACACCTGAACACTTCAGACCAGCTTTTATAGAGGTGCTCACATTTGCTGATGATCAATTAATCAGTGCATTTGATTAGCAGCACCTTTCCCTCTTAATTCCTATGGAAGCAATAAGGGTGTACTTACATTTTTACACACTGCTTCTGCATTTTGGTTTAATTATTGTTAAATAAATAATGACACAGTGTAATAGGTCATGTTTTGTAGTTCATCTGCGGTTGTTTTTTCCTATTTTAAAGGCCTGCAAAGGACCAGATTATATTTAATATGTCCTGATATGTAAAACCTACGTAAAAAAAAAAGAGGGTGTAAGTTCATGGCAAGAATAAACTCAGAAACACAACTCAGAAAAACTCATCATAAGTATGCTAATTTTTGGTAGCCTTGGCTGCGTTTCTCTTCCACTAACACAGCTTAAAAAATTACTTAAACTCTACTGAAAGAGAAAAAGACAGTAAAGTTTGTTCATACGCCTACTGCATTCACCTACTTACCTGTATTCAGTTTTGACAAGAAAGCTTATCATTGTTATTCAAATGGAGGATTTTCTTTGGGAAATGCACAAAACTACAGCTATCAGTGTATATAGTAAATTACAGAAGGGTAAGCTAACCCTATCAGTGACAGTATCCTCATTTACATCCTATAAAGACTTCCTTAAAGACTTGAAAATCCAATGTGTAATCAAGGTATTCCAGAATATTCCTTTATTTATCAGTGTTTGCTTTGTTAGACTGATAAATTAAGGTAAACTCATGCATTTGTACATTGTAACTTTACACTTCCCACTTGTTTGTTTGTTGAATAACTAGCTATATTTACAGCACAATTATATTTCCATATAAACACTATAGTGCTCATCCTGTCTCTGAACGTAGAGAAGGTCTGCTAAAGCTCTTGCATAAAACATGAACAATTTTCCCGCTGTTGTAAAGTCAAAGAGAACCACAACTCAACTAGAATTATTCACCAAACACAGAGTGAGAAGCAAATCATCACCACTGAGAAACAAATGGTGAAGCAGATCATCACCACCAATCATCAGCACAGACTAAGACAAAATTACTGGTTTTCCTAAAGCATATGCACACATTTCTCTTCCTTGCGATCACACTCTGAGCTCTGGCTCCCCGTTCCCTGTGATGATATATGACTGTGGTAGGGGTATACTTTAAAGTGGCTGGCATTTACATCACAGTGGAGTGTATGGGCCAGTGAGGCATGGGCAGAGTCACTGAAAGGTTAGATCAGCAGCCGGGGCTCTCGGCGGTGATGAAAGGGACAAGAACACAGTTTTCAAAGATGCTTATGTGAACAGAGTAAGCATTTCTGAGGGAAGAAATTGACAAAACACTTGAGATGTTTAATCTCCTATTCATGCAGGGAGTGTGGATGAGAGGCAGTAAATGTAAAATGCAATATAGCTTCTTTTTTTTCCCCCTTTTTGCTTGTGTGTGAGAGAGAGAAAAAGGGGAGAGCCACTGAATGCTTCTCTAAGAGCCACATTAGATTAGACAGACAGGCTAAGTGCTTTCCATTTTAGACGACTCCTTAAAAACTTCTGGCTTCTGCCAAACTGTTTCCTCTGGCTAAAGTGATTGAGTGCAATGTGGCTTCCTGGGTTTAGGTTGCAATAGTCCGTTGGTTAACAGTGCAATGTCACTTAATTTACTGGCAAACTAGAATTGCATTTGGATATATCTGCCAGCCACTCAAGTTTCAGTTATATGCAATTATATGCTGTGCCATTCAGTGCAAAGACAGCAAGGAAAGCAAAGAAAGCAATCTAACTATTCACAAAAGTACAAAAATAAAAATAGAAGAATTTTCAATAAATAAATACAGTTCGGTATCTGGTGACCACGGTGGCTTTGAACTTTGACCACTGAAATCTAATCAGTTTATTTTTTTTTGTTTTGTTTTTTGGGGGGGTTTTGTCAAATTTGTTTTAATCTTCTGTCTGCAACTTTAGTTTTTTTGGCTTACTCTCACAACTTTTATCATATGTCATGACGTTATAATGTAATATACACCTGCAACAGGAAGCTATAAACTTCGTTCACCATAATGTCTTAATATGCAGCTACCAGCCTCACTATTTCCTTCAAATGTTGACAAAGAGACATAGTATTGTACAAAAGTCTTGAGCCACCCCTCATTTGTTCATATTTTGCTAGGAAGATGAGAAATAGGTGCAGCAATTTATTGCAACGTGCAAACATAAATTGTCCGCCACCCTTCCACTGAGACCATTTCTGAGTAAACAGTAGATCAACTGAAGGGCCAGATGCATCTCTCAGGTCCTGTGTCAGGTCTTTGTTGGATTGTTTAGTATTTCTAAAGGACATGAATTTCAAATACTGTTCATCTGCTGTGGGTAGCTTTTTTTAGGCCTGCCACTTCTACTTTTTTAGGCTGGCTACCTGTCCAGTTTCCTCAGATTTTTTATGCACACATTGCATACCATGCTGAGATGCCAGATTTTCAGCTAAAAGCTTTTTGGTAATCAACTTGTTCGTGCAAAAGTACTATTTTATGCCTGCCAAACTGTGTTATTTTTGGAATTTTTCAAAGATTTATCTGTAGAAATAAGAAAAAATTATGTTTTTGTGACAGGCTGCTAGTTACAAAGTGCCTCAAGATACAACTTAAAATTGGTTCTATGCTAAGTTGTCTGTTATATGTAGACAAAACACTATTGCTCAAGTCCACTTTAAAAAATTACAAGTCTGGCTCCTTGGAAACAAAGGAGACTGTAAATACAGTATTTCAGTGAGGATCACTAAAGTCCTAAGGAACCTGACGTTTCATTTTCAATTTAAATTTGGTGATTTGGCTTTGTTCTGGGTCCTCCCCACACATGTCGGAGGCAGAGAGAGTTGCAGCAAGATCCATCACACAGAATAGCGCTTTCATCAGTGTCAACAGATGTGATACTGATCAAGTCAGATACAACATTAAAGGAAGATGTGAGGCAGCAGTCTGTTGCAAAGCAACGTGAAGAAGTGCAGCAACTGTGTGAAGGTTAAAGTAGCTTAAATAGCATGCCTTATATGAGATTTGCCAGTTAGAAGGGTATCATCTGAGCAATCAGCTGATGTGGATGGTATTAATATCAGCTGAGCTGATCAAATAAATGATAATGTTGATTTATGTAACTGCTTCCTAACACTTTTGCCACTCTTGTCAAACCCTAGAACAAAAACCCACTTTATGTCAAAGTTAGCAAGTGTCCAGTAACATAGTGGAGCATTTAAAAGCTGAACAGTTGGCAACAAGTTTTTATCTAGCTGTAAAATATGTGGCAACATTTAGGTGCTAGCAGCACTGCTTCAAGATTTGGTGCCTGGAACAACTCTAATCCTATAATAACTCTGTCTACTGAATGTAACAGTTTACTGCCACATCACTATAACCTTGCTGAATCAAAATCAATTCGTCAGTGTTGTGTTTACTGCATACCTTTGACCCATGTGGCCATAAAATCACTTATTGCCATTTTAAATGAAAAGAAGCAGCACTGATCAGATGAATTCATTGTGGCATCATATAACAGCCAACAAGTTATTGCAGGTTTAAACAGGTTCAGCATTATAAAGCAGAGTATCAGTTATATTACCAACACTGGGGCCATACCATAAGCCTCATAAATATTATATCTAACAATTTTACAATATATCATTATAATCTTGAATTGGGTAGCCTATCTATCTAAGGCAGTTATTTCATTTCATTAGTCTAATTAGTATAGAAAATTTGTTGAGATCTAAATGGCAGGCTATTAGAGCCATTAGGATGCAGTATAATAGAGAAGGATTAGTGGGCGGCTTCAACTGGAAGATTCTAAGAAAGTGTTCAGCTAGGTAAATGCTGACATTAGTGTTATGAAGGAGTCTACACACAGAACTTACGCACTTCTCAGCCACATTAAAACCAATGGCCTAATACTGTGTGAATTCCTCTTATGTCACCAAGAACTCTGACCTGTACATAAGCAGGTGTGCTATGGTGCTGTACTATTGTACTGAAATGTTGAGAGCAGATCCTTTAGGTTATTCCTCTGTGGACTGAGATTGTTCTAGCACATCCCACATAGGTTAGACCTGGATATCAGGAATTCTGAAGCCTGGTCAACATCTTGGGCTCTTTGTCCTGTTTGAGACACTTTTTATTAATCAAGATGTAGGTCTGTTTTTATGAGCTCCTAAAAAGCTGAATGTTTAGAGACATATGGTTATTACGGGTGGTGCAGTGGTTAGCAATGTCGCCTCATAGCAATAAGATCCTAGGTTTAAATCCAGTCCAAGTACATGCATGGGGTTAGGTTAATTGGTGTTAGGTTAATTTGTTAATTGGTGATTCTAAATTGCCCGTAGTGTCATTATATGTTATCCCTGCAACCTGTCCAGGGTGTACCCTGCCTCCCATCTCATGGTAGCTGGGTTAGACTCCACCCCTCACCCCAATCCCAAATTAGATGAGTAGAAGAAAATATTCTTCATCTATAACGGGCATTTTAAACATTTTGTGCCAGTTTCCAATAATAATAATAAGAATAAGAAGAAACACTTTTTCAGACAGAAAGGTACCAGGTGACAGTGTCCAGGCCAAATGCATCAAGATGCAGGAGAGTGTCAGCACAGAAAAGACTAGCAGCACAAAACCCTGAAATGGTGTTTTACTTTGGTCCATTTGTCCCATTGATGTGTTAAACAGCTCAGCTGCTCATTAAGATGGTTTGGGGTCACCACATCATCATGTGAAAATACTATCCACATGAATTCCAGGACCTAGAAGAGCAGTGCACTGAATGCTGCATGATCAGTGTTAATCACTTCACCTGTCAGCAGTTTTAATGTTGTGGCTGATCAGTTTTCCAGACCAAACTCTTCTACAAACACTGAGGAAAGGAGACTCTCTTCTGCCAATTATATCTGACAGCATGGTGTACACCACGACTGTTGGGAACATAACAGCTCGATCACACCTATATTTTTTTATGCACCACTGAGAGAGAAACTTTTCTTCATCTCATTTTTAATTTATGAGCATGTGCACATTGCCCAATTAACATTCCTTACCAGAAGTTGTAAACAAACGTGTGCTCTTATTAGTTTTAGAACAAAGTTTTAGCAATCTGTCACTATGAATTAATAGACTTTTAAGCACATTTTAATCCTCTGTCTCTAGCTTCTGGTATTCAATTCAATTCAATTTAATTTTATTTATATAGCGCCAAATCACAACAAAAGTCGCCTCAAGGCGCTTTATATCGTAAGGTAAAAACCCTACAATAATACTAGTTAAAAATACACTGGGGGGAGTGGCACACTGTGGTTTGCCTCATTTTGACATGGTAGGTTTGCTAAGAATGACAGAGCCATCTCATTATACCATAAAATTCTGGGTTTTAGGTTTGCCTCCTATAGCTGGTTCAAATTAGGTTTCCACTCCTAATGAACCACCTCCACCACAGTTCTCGCGGTGCATCAGCAAGACATTCTAGGGAAGCCCCGGTTGTTTAATTAGCGCCACAATGACACAATTTTCAGGCTGTCCAGAAACATACCGTTTCATTGATCAGTCCTCTTCTAATTTAAACAATTAAACAATAAAACAGCAGAATGATCTAGAACGACAGATGACACTAGAGATAAGGTGAGACTGTGTTTAAGACAGTCTTCAGTCAGCTTTCACCTTGTTTTCTGGTCGATTTTCCCTTTGAAGCTTACATACATACAAACACACCCGGCTGTGTTGATGAAGACGTATCTTTGAAAGAGGCCAAAACTGCCATATGGCTCTTCTATAATCATACTGTGGTCTTTTGACATTATTCAAGAGGTGAATTAGTGTGACACAAAGGCTCTCCACAGCCTGATCTCAAAGTCTCTCACGCAAAGGCGGACATGAAAAGGAACCGGAGGGAGACATCGTCAGCTTTAATATGCTTTTTTGCTCCACTTGTCATAGACTGTGACAACATGTCTAGTTAGCTGGGGAAAAAAAGGCCTGGGGTGGCAATGCTTTTCTTCCTGCAAGATGAAAGCTAAATGCAGCAACAAGTGAATGCGATCTGCTTGCATTTTTAGACCTAATTATAGCCCAGAGACTGTAAGTTATGAGCATCATCATATTGTTTCAAAGTTTCTACCTCACAGGTTCAAGCTTTGGCACATTACCAGCTTTGTATTGTTTTGAAAATACAGTATGTGCTGTCAAATTGTAATCATCATACATCTTCTCTGGGGTATACTGCCATTAAAGGAATAGGTCTACAATTAAGGAAACACATATGGTGTGTGCTTTCTTTAGGGGGGGTTATACCAAACTGATGTCTGTTCATTAATGGGTCCTATTGTGCTAATTTCCAACTTCACATTTTTATTCTTGAACTCTACTAGAGTAGCTTTGCATAATCAATAGTTTAGAATAATCCTAATTTGTCTGACACTGGGCCTGAAATCAGCCATTTTTAGATTCTCTTCTCTTAAGCCAACTTCCTTCTGATATACTGCGACTTGGAAACAGAAGGTCTGAGGAGCAGGTGGGACTTAGATGCTCACAGAATAAAGAGGAATAGTGCACCCAGCTCCAAAACCTTAATGGACATAAAGGGTGCCCAGTCTTCAGCAATATAGAACAGAAAGAAAACACTGGGACTCTCTAAAAAAAAAACACTACGCTGTAAAAGGGGAAAATTATGGACGCATTTCAGCAATAAGCTGTCATCAGCATAATTTCAGATAAACAGCAACCACAATATATAAAAGCCAGGTGAGATTCCAATATCAAAACACATCTGCACAGAAAACCATCCTAAAAGGTAGCAGACATGTGCCAACAATCATGGCCAAAAAACAGCTGTAACCAAAATATACTTTCAAAAAATTATAATTTTACAAAAATAATGTCAACACAGTTTTCCTAATTATGCCAATTTATTTATGGGTAAGTCTGAGGAGGACTTTGTATATCACAACAGTTATTTTCTTTCTAGGTTGAAATACTGGTTCAGATAGACTAAATATTTTTTAATATTTTCTGGTGCAGAGGATGAATTGGAAGACTTTAAGGTATACCTTAATTCTCTAATGCCAACTGTGAACTTTTCATTGCTGTACACTGATCAGGACCATTCTTGAACCATTTTTGCTTTGTGGTGCATTATCCTGCTGAAAGAGGCCACAGCAATCAGAGAATACAGTTTCCATGAAAGGGTGTACATGGTCTGCAACAATGCTTAGGTAGGTGGTATGTGTCAAAGTAACATCCACATGGATGGCAGTACCCAAGGTTTCCCCGCAGAACATTGCCCAAAGCATCACACTGCCTCTGCCAGCTTGCCTTCTTCCCATAGTGCATCCTGGTGCCAGGTGTTCCCCAGGTAAGTGACACATCCAGCCATCCACGTGATGGTAAAGAAAACGTGATTCATCAGACCAGGCCACCTTCTTCCATTGCTCCATGGTCCAGTTCTGATCCTCATGTGTCCATTGTTGGTGCTTTCAGCGGTGGACAGGGATCAGCATGGGCACCCTGACTGGTGTGCCGCTATGCAGCCCCATACAAAACAAACTGAGATGCACTGTGTATTCTGACACCTTTCTATCAGAACCAGCATGAACTTTTTCAGCAGTTTGAGCTACAGTAACTAGTCTGTTGGATCAGACTACATGGGCCAGCCAATGAGCCTTGGCCAACCATGACCCTGTTCACCACTGTTCCTTCCTTGGACAATTTTTGATAGATACTGACCACTGCAGACCAGGAACACCCCACAAGAGCTGCAGGTTTGGAGATGCTCTGACCCAGTCGTCTATCCATCACAGTTTTGCCCTTGTCAAACTCGCTCAAATTCTTACGCTTGCCCATTTTTCCTGCTTCTAAACACATCACCTTTGAGGACAAAATGTTCACTTGCTCCGTAATATATCTCACCCACTAACAGGTGACATGATATACAGGATATATAAGATATGTGTAACTATTTCAGAGATAGAGGGTATGGCTGTAAGACACTTAAAGATGTTTTGGACAGAGTTAAAAACCTGGAGAGGAGTAACTTACAGACACCCTGAAAATGGTGTTTGCCACCACATTTTTTTTTCCTTTAT
>VUQS01032053.1:0-28101 GCA_015108495.1 Heterochromis multidens | reverse complement strand
AGGTGGCTGGGGTGAGGGAGGTCTGGGCTTCTCTGCTTAGGCTGCTGCCCCTGCGACCTGGCCCCGGATAAGCGGAAGAAAATGGATGGATGGATGGATGTTAGGTGGTTCCCAGGCAATGTGATAGCATCATAATGTGTCATATCCAATGCTGTGAAAAAGTTTTTGCCCCTCTCCTGATTTCTTCTTTTTTCATATTTGTTACACTTACGTTTCAGATCATCAAACAAATTTTAATGTTCGACAAAGATAACCTGAGTAAATACAAAATGCAGTTTTTAAATGATGATTTCATTTATTAAGGGAAAAAAATATATCCTAACCTATCTGACCCTATGTGAAAAAGTAGTTGCCCTCTAAACCTAATAACACACTTGGCAGCAAGAACTGTAATCAAGTATTCGCAATAACTGGCAATGAGTCATTCACATCGCTGTGGACGAATTTTGGCCCACTCTTCTTTGCAGAATTGTTTTATTTCAGCCACATTGAAGGGTTTTCCGGCATGAACGGCCTGTTTAAGGTCATGCCAAAGCATCTCAATCTGATTTAAGTCCGGAATTTGTCTAGACCACTCCAAAACCTTAATTTTGGCTTTTTTGAGCCATTCAGAGGTAGATTTTATGGTATGTTTTGGATCATTGTCCTGCTGTATAACCCGAGTGCGCTTAAGCTTCAGGACATGAACTGATGGCCAGACATTCTCCTACAGGATTTTCTGGTAGAGAGCAGAATTCATGGTTCCATCAATTACAGCAAGTCGTCCTGAAGCAGGCAAAGCAGCCCCAGACCATCACACTACCACCACCATGTTTGACTGTTGGTATGATGCTCTTTTTATGAAATGCTGTTAGTTTTACACCAGATGTAACGGGACTCAAACCTTTCAAAAAGTTCAACTTTTGTCGTGTCAGTCAACAGAAGATTTTCCCAAAAGTCTTGGGGATCGTTCTCTCTTTGGTTCTCTTTGGTCAGCAGTGGTTTTCTCCTTGGAACTCTCCCATGGATGCCATTTTTTTTCCAGTTCCAGGTTAATCACAGTTAATTCACGATTTAACAAGAGGGGAAGTACTTTTTCACACAGGTCCAGGTAGGTTTGGATAGGCTTGTCCCTTATTAAATAAAATCACAGTTTAAAAAATGCATTTTGTATTTACTCGTGTTATCTTTGTCTAATATTAAAATTTGTTCGATGATCAGAAACATGTAAGTGTGACAAATATGCAAAAACTAAGAAATCAGGAGAGGGGCAAACAGTTTTTCACAGCACTGTAGATCATAATATTCAAGTTTTGTGGACATAAATGAGATGTTATTGTTATGACACAATATTTTTATAAGGTGTTGTAGGGGCATAAATGTAAAATATTGCAAGGTGTGTTAAAAATGTTGAAGGGAATATTAAGCTAATATTATATGGTATGTCTTGTCTAAAAACATCTTTAAAATATATGTTAAAAAACAATGCTTAGACCTGACAGGGGGTACCAGACTGCAGTAAACTGGTAGAAACACTGTATTTGTTACCCTTAAATCACATATATGGAGGCTGACATTTTAATGGAGATATGTGACCGTCAACTTCATTAGATAGTATCGAAGCAAGAGAGAGACTGATTGACTGAAATGATTTTATGGCCACGTCTTCTTTTAGCACCTTTTTCCCTGTAAACCTGCCATGCTGTCAGTCTGTTGGGTGCAAAGGCATAAGCTGACTGCCAGCTGCATTCAGAACAATTAAGCCTCAGTGATCACAGCAAATAGAGTCGCCCACCTCAGAGTTTAATACCCACCGAAGACTCCCTGGCCTCCTCCATTTCCTTCCATTCAAGCTCGACACGTGCGTTAGCTCATCTCGCCAAACGGCACATCTTATAGAGCAGCTGAACTCTTGTATAAGTCATCACTTGTAAAGAAATACTCAAGTTCAGTGCATCGTACGCCAGCCACTTTTTCTTCCAGCCCCTCCTGTTGTGAGAGATTTATTGAATGGAATAACACTGGCTTCATTTTTACCCCTGCTTTTATGAATATATATATTGTTTTAACAGTCCTTTTAAATCCCTCCTACACTTCTGTTAGGGTCGTAGCTCGGCCTTCATCTGCATTAGGATTCAGCATTATGAAATATTTCATACATTATCATAAGCTATTTATCCTGGATGTACCCCTGCATTATCTGCTGAAATGTGGAATCCAAAATGATGAGGAGTATGTAAAGTTTTAAAATCTTTTGGTGGGGTTTTTCTTTTTTGTAATAATTGTTTTTTTTAATTACATTTATTTACAATTTTACGTCTTTAGGGGATCAGTCACTAAATGCAAAATCAGTAATTAAATAATTAATTACTTACAAGAATATTAAAGATGGCAAATTCATTTAACATTTTTCAAGACAAAATGACAAATATTTGCAAATGTCTTTCAGTTTGATTGGATTTGCAGCTTTTCTCTGTTTGATATAAATTTTATACCTTTCTAGTTGTTATGTAAAGCTGTTAGATTTGCATTTTTTGTCAAAAGGTGCCAACAAATAAGCATGCTCCGCTCTTCTTTTAACAGGTGGTCAGAAAAAAAAAAATTATAAGCTCCAAGAATTTGTGACAGATATTTTACAGTATTAGATTAAATAGACAATCTTTTTGCTTAATTAAGAAAGTGGACATTGGAATATTGAACACCGATGATACTGATCACTAGTTGTTGCCCTGAAATGCAACCACATCCAACCAAAACTAACAGAAATGCAAACTTTAGCCCAACTTATTTTTAAAAATCTTTTCCTCTTGTTATTTGCATAACCTTCCAAGTTGAAGTGGAATTTCAGAAACTCTTCTATTGTAGAGTTGAACTACTTGATACAGGCATCAAAAACCCCAGTGTTGTTCTAGGAAGAGGTCCGTCATTCACATGCATCACATTAAAAACATGGAACTTTTTTGACTATATGATTCAACCACTAGTAGCTATAGGTCTATCAGCCCTCCTCACCCAAAAAGCCTAACAAATAATTTACATTCAACTGAGTTTTTAAAATTAATAGTAATTAGAATTACAGTGAGTGGGGAGAATAAATTTGCAAGCAGATTTAGGAATATCCAGCAGCGTACTTACACCACAAGTAGTGATATGGCTTTCACATCTTTCAAGTGAAATATTAGATGGCAGTAGCCAAGCCAAAGAAAAGGTCCTCCTCCAGGGTCCAAATAATTATAAGAGTGCCATAACAGATCAAACATTATTTCCTTGACCTTGTCTCCAGCTTGAGGAACAGCTCAGACTTTTTTTGGCTGAAAGCTCAGGGAGCGAAAATCTCTCTGTCTGCAGGAGCACTTACTGCACGGACCTGACGTTTACACAGGATTAGAGATTCATTCGCCATTAAGTAAATGACCCTCTGCTGGCCGGGAGCAACACTTCCCTGGCTGTTTGGATTCTGTGGAACTGAATTCACAAAAGCATTAGCTTAGAGTGTGTATATCAGTTGTTTTGGCAAAGTCAAAAGAGTATGAGATGCACTAATTCTTGCGTTTTAGTGTCAACAGTGTCAACTACCTGACAGAATAGCATTTTCCACCACTGACGAGATGGGCTGGATATCATCTGAATTTTAGCAGTTCTGATTCTGATTGATTAAGTAAGATTCAAGTTCAAAAGATCCCCATTTTATTTTGTTTTTGCAAGGTTTAACAATCACCATTTTTCAATTTTATTATTTAAATTATTCTTAATATTTGTTAAAGTTTTTACTAGGGGTGTCGCAGTATAGCTGTTTGGTGATACTTGTGAAATTTAAAAAATAAAATAGAAAGTTATATCATGTTAGTAATTCCAGTGTTTCGCACACATAAAGGGCCACCCAGGTATATTAACTGCTGCTGCAGCTGCCCAAATATATTTTCCAACTTAATTAAGCTTTTACTTGTATCTTTCATCTTTGGAAAATCCCATCCCCTCACTCTAATTTTCAAAGTTCAGTTTCTGCTAAGCTGCTAGCCTGCTTTCCTCAGTGTATCATTCTCATTCAGCTGCCCTCCAGAGAGTCTCTTTAGTTGCACAGACTCTAACATCACTGTCGGGCACTGCAGCTGGTAATGGTATTCCTTTTCCTGCTCTGGAAATCTGCTATAAACTAGGTGGCCACTCTTTTTTTAATATTTTATTTAACTTTTTTGTAACATTTTATACCAAAACACAAAAGAGAAAACAGCAAATGAATAATGGGTGGAAGAATGTTAACCAAAGGTAGCCAGTGTAAAATACAAGACCTATACAAGTAAACACATACCACATAGCAGCATAAAACAGCCCCAGAGACTCTGAGCAATATCAAGAAAGGTTTCCAGTTGTCTTGAAAGTTGATATAAGATCTAGCTTTACCACACTAAATCTCATTTAGCCGCCTATATTTAGCTGAAATATATAGCTGGATGGTGACTTCGGAGCGATAGAGCCGGAGCGTAGGATGTCTAGCCATAATACCAATGGCTAGACAAAGCTGGACTGAAAGACAGCACAGAGGCACTAATCATGGCAGCACAGGAACAAGCCCTAAGCACAATATCGATAGAGACCAGAGTCTACCACACCAGGCAAGATCCCAGGTGCAGGCTGTGCAAAGATGCCCCTGAGACAATCCAGCACATAACAGCAGGATGCAAGATGCTAGCAGGCAGGGCATACATGGAACACCATAACCAAGTGGCTGGCATTTAAAAACAAAAATGCCTCTTAATTTTTTTATATTTTTTCCCCCCGAGGTACCAAAAATGTTTTTTTTTTCCTGGGAATTAGTTTGAAATTCTAGTATCATGACACAGTAATATATAGTACCATTTATAAATGTATTTTAAAAATTGTTGGTGCACTTCCCTTTGCCCATTCCATGGCTACTGCCACAAATACAAAGATGTTTTGATTGAGTTAAATGCACATATAATATCGTAAACCTGTTTTTCCCATCCTCACCGTACTTGATTTTGTTTCAGTTGACATTGTATTGATGGCATATGTTGTTTTTTTCTCATTCTTTTCACCCTCCATTTAGTCTTTTTTAAACTTTGCACATTTGCACACTTTCTCTACTTCCTCACACTATTATGTGGAGTATAATCAACATTCAGCTGGCATAACCATGTTGGTATAAGATGTAAAATAAGGATATATTGTAGCTGTATGTAGACACTGTTTATTCAAAATAAAAACGTGATGATTCCTGTGGGATCAGAATTTCCCTAGTGTTATATTACCCAGTCTGATGAACTGTCAGGTTCAGCATGTCATTACGTATACATTTCATCCACATTTAGGTAATTGCATATTTTAGAGAACAATGTGTTCTTCGGCTGCACAGCACATCTGAGAAAACAGCCATTGTTGTTTTAAGACCATTGTAATTCAATCTAAGGAAGTTGAAGCAGGTTGATAAAAGCTAACATCTTTATATTTTCAGTTCATGATGCAACACATTGCAGTGTCTCTTTCATGTTCAAAAGATTAAACAATAATCAAACAAGTGAGTAAAAACAGTAGTAGTTTGCTTGGAGCACAGCCGCAGGTCCTTTGTTTTTCTGTTGAGTCAGTTGCCTCAGGCTTTCCTGTCAGGTGTGGCCTCATCAGCTCTATTGGATGTAATGACTTAATTTCGGGAAACACAGTCAGTTAAGAATCCTGTGCTCCTAATTGTTGAGCCTTTCCTTCTTAGAAAGTTTGCACTGTTGGAGAGAAAAATAAGCCTTTTGAGCTGTAATACAGACCACTACAAACCACTTAGCTACATTTTCCCTTTTGGCCTACAGACAATCACACCTTCTGCTGCTTCACCAAGGCTTTTTAGACCACTGAGGGAAGGATCAAACCTAACCTGGTCAATTGCTTACAGCTGGATGAAATAGTTCAGATAACTGGAGATATATAGAGTCCATTTTTGAACCTTATACCTACTATAACACCAAGTAATTGTACCCGCAAATGATGGTCTTATATAACTGCTATAACAGCTGGAGGCAATTTTGGAAGCAGAGACAGGATGCACTAAACATTTGGAAAGAACAGTAGACACAATAAATCAGTTAAATACGTTTTAATCCAAGCTTTTTGTTTTGACAGGCTTGTTTTCTGTTCATTAGCCTAAACATAGAAAACTGTTATGAAGTCAGTATAATTAGGTGACCATACTGCTTTTTAATGCAAGAATCCAAGAAGATATTAAAAATACTCATCTTAAAGCTCAATACAACAATTTTTATGCCTTGTTTTTGTCTAAGAAACAGTTGAGAGATATTCCGTTAATCTGAATTTAAACCAGAGGAAATTAGAGACTGCCAGCTGTCTGTCCTGTTTTGCTTGGTAATTAAACAGCAGTTTATCTGCCCAGGCCAAACTGCATGAAAACTGGTGGAGAGGTAGAGCATGGGCAAAGGAAGAACCTATTAAATTTTCTTCAAAATGATTGAGGTTTTGCAGACACATGACCTCTAACCACACGATGTTACCTTGTCCGCCATTTTGGACATGTGATAATCATGGTAACGATGTAGGATCAGGTGAATAAGGCTTCAGTCACACAGTCCTAGAGACCATCTGGCCATCACCCATCATGAGGGAAAAATGAGTATTCACTCACTGGTTTTGTGATTGATTGCTAGAGGTTGATGGCAGTCGCTAGGAAAATGATTGCTAAAGCCCCTGTCACATAGGCGTACACACCAGTCAGTGATCCCCTGGCAACCACCTGTTGCTAGGAAAAAATGTGTATTCCCCAGCCTGTTGGCAAAAACCTCCCTGTGATTGCTTTGGTTGCTAGCATATTGCTGCAGTCATAGTTTGAGCAGAAGTGACAGACCTGTCTACAATCACTGTCCAGCTACTCTCCGAGCTGTAGTGAAACTGTGAAAAGTGCAACACATATCGGAAATGAAGACTGTTTGTCTTCAAAGTAAAAGTTGTTTGAAACATGTTGGCTGCAGAGCTGAGCCACAACTTTTACTTTGAAGGCGAACCTTCTCCATTTCTAGTGTGCATTGCACTTTTTCAAGTTGTACTATTGCTTGGCTAGTAGTTAGCGAGTGTTTGCAGACAAACATGAACAGGCAAACGTGGCAACCTGCTAGCAACCAAAGCAATTACTAGGATGTTTTTGTGCAGCACCTTCTCTGCAACCGATTTCACCCAGCGTGAGCCAGGAAACTCCTGGAACCACTGCCAACCAGTTGGGGAATGCACATGTTTCCCTAGCAACTGGTTGTTGTATCATGTCCAATGGCATCACACGAGAAACCTCAATAACATAGAGCATTGTGTTTGGGGAAAGAGGAGCCTACCCAGTTTCCTTCTAATTATCAAACTATACCCAGTAAAAGTTGCCTGTTCTTGTAAATTAAGAGTTATGATTGCATCTAGTGTTTCCAAATTCTTGAGGTTAGTGTTGAGTAGATTTACCTCCCTATGAAATGCATGTTAAACCAGCTAGTCAGTGCAGACTAGACAGGATAGTGGGGGGAGAGAGTGAAGGTAGGGACACGCAGAAAAAAGCCTGTTTTAAGTCTGCACTCAGGATTTCACAATCAATGGCATGTTGTTGGAAAGTCAAACAAATAAACTGAAGCAATGAGCCAAAGATGGACTCATCATACATGAACATCAATCTACTTTAAACTGCAGTGTCATTAACACAATTTTTAAAGGTGACACAGTATTAAATGTGACAGATTTCCTACAGTAAGAAAAATATTTAAGTTATTTCCTGTGCGTTTTGATGTATTTCAGTTTATTTATTTCAGCTTTATATGTGTGGTAGCATAGAAAAATCTCACCACTATAATATTGTTTCATATCTACAAATACAAACAGAGTCATTATAAAACTGTTCAGTGTACAGTGTCTTGATGCTCTGTTTAGCATATGGCTTCTACACTTCCATCATCACTCCAGCCACCTGTCAGCTGAGCACCATCAGCATCTCAGCTTGGCTCACAAATAACCTCCTCATTCACTGGGGATGTGACAGATGCATGCTTTAATGTTGATGCAATATACATAGTTGTTCCATGCAGGCTTGCGATCATTCAGTGTTCAATACTAGCAGCAAAAGCTCTTGAGGAAAGTCAGAGAATGCAGTCGTACTGTGGTGAGTGATTTAGGATGGATCTAAGGCTCACTCTATTTCTTCCTTTTTCTTTTTCTTTTCTTTTTTTTTTTTAAATGAGACCTTCTCTCTTGTGCCACCCTTTAGAGTTGAGGGTTTAATTGTCAGGAAGGGGATAGATTTATTTGCCTATAAATTACACACGTTTTCTGTGGTAGGACTCAAAGCATAATGTAATCCGCACATGTGCAGTGTGAGGGTGTGGATGATGTTACTGCTCAAACTCTCCTCATTCTATAGAGCAGACCTAGTATAGGTTTACTGCATTTACTTTAATTTTAACATATTAACACTAAACAAAAAGCAATTTTGAAAAGTCAGAATCTGTATGTTTGTCAGTCACTTTGAAAAAGATCAGATCAGTCCAACTAACCCCCTTTATTAAGAGCAGTAACTCAGACCAAACTTTATCATGTCTCAATAATTCACCTTACTGAGTGACTCACTCTCTCCTGGTATGAAAAACGTGTTTATCCTTCAATGTTTTCAGCGCTCAAAACTTCCCAAAATTTATAACATTTCCCAGTAATTACAGCAAAGAGAGCAAGAGGCTTGATTGATGCTCCATTTGAAACTGAATTGCGGTCGTTTGCCAGGGTTTTTGAAATAACCTTTTCTTTTTTTTTTCTTGCAAATTGGTTTTCCTCTCCAACCTTCAAGAGTCGCCACTCAGTATCATGAGGAAGCTTCTGCAGGGAGCCATAACTGCCGCCTAAGGCCTTCTAAATCCTCCATTTGATGGCCTGAGGATTCAGCAGGAGGATTTGAAAGGGATGAAAAGAAGAAAAGTGCTCATCCTTAAGAAAACAAAGAGCATTTCCTTCCTTATGTCAGGAGGAAAAGGGGGAAAAAGAAAAAATAGATAATAATTCATCACTGGCTTTTACTGTTCTTTACAATACACAACTCACTCTGACCATGATTCCCTTTTCCCTTCATATCCACCTCCATTATGGCTTGTTTTTATAACCTTATTATGGGCAGTTCTACACTGTTCAATAAAAAGGTTTACACTTTGAATTGTGATCCATGGTATGACTAACATATTTTTACTATATGACTATGAATTATATCGTAATGGAATAACAGAGAAAAGAGCCCAGAAGTCACACACCGTATGAGTGATGAAATGACTCACCTCAAGTTAAAATCCCCAAAATGATGACTTTGGTCTTCTCTCATTTGTTCTGTTGCTCTTCTAATGTTCAACCAATGTATGAAGGTCATTATCAAAGTTTTAACAGCAATTCAATGTAGCTGACAGACATGACATATGAGTTCATGCTGTAACCTGTCTCAAGACAACTTTTAAGCATCAGTGCCATATGGCAACTCGATTTTGAAAGCTCCAGTAGATTCCTGAAAGCTGTCTGGTACTGTCATTGCTCATCCTAGAGAGAGGAGACTGTATCTTCCTCAGCTTCTATTCCTAATGGACAGTATGGAATGGACTGAACATATAAGCTGGTAAAGAGATGGATAGATACATAAATGCATGCATACATTATATTCATATCCTACTCATAGTTCCCAATATTTATATCTAAAACCTCAGCAAAAGGTTGAGTCATAAATCAAAATTTGAAACAATGGTAGCATTTACTACCACTTTCGTAGAGATGAACTTCACTGGCAGTATCCTTTGGAAACTGGAGCCATAAATTTTATTACTATTAAATGTTTCTAAAGGGAGTTGACAAATAGTTGAATTGAGTTGATTTTCCCCTCCTGCTCTTGGCAAGGCCGAGCAGAGGAAAATTCCCTGTCTTAAAAAGAAAAAAAAAAAAAATGCTCTCGTATTAGTGCTGCCAATCCATTCATCTTGATGCTGTTTGAGTGTAATTTAAGCCTTTTTAAAACACCGTCTGAAAATACAATGTGCTTAAGGGCAGTTGAGAGCGTTTTATGAGCACAATAAAATTGTCACTGCATATGGATTAGATGGATGTTGATATATGGATATGATGTTTTTCATGTGCATGGGTGTTTACAGCTGAGTTTTAATGTCTGCTGCTGAAGGACTAACTGTAGGCGGAAATTACTCAGGTTAAGCCCCCGTTCACATTAATCATAACCTCGTATTAAATAAAAAAAAACAGCAGTGTGCCTGAATATGCATTTGGATGTAAATATTAATTCTTAAAATTCAGATTTGGACCTTAAAAGCTTATATATGTTTTAGCTATTTCCTGGGAAATGTCTAATCATCATATAGTATCATTAGAAAGCCTTTGGATGTTAAACTGATGGGGCCATACTCTGTAATTAAACCAAAAATTAACATTAAGCATTTGAATTTAAACATACACACAACAGCAGATGTGTAAGGAAAGGATTACAGTGTGCTTGCTCCAATATAGGCTCCAAAATAAACATCCCGAGCTAACTAGCTACTTACCCTAAGAGAACCTACCATTAAATTTTAAAGGCTAGCAACATCTTAGCTAAATATATTGTAATTTAATGCTGCAAGTTACCCCCAAATTCCCATCCAAGACCAAGCGGTTCTGTCCAGTTTGCACTCCAGTAAGTACAACCAAACTTGTCAACCAGTATAGCATTATGTTCGTCAATCTCTTTGGTTAGGCCTCTTTGTTAAAACCCTTTCTCTTTTATAAGAGAAAATACTCTCAGAACTTAAAAATGCAACAAACGCATTATTAAAGAAAAAAACTTTGTATAGTTAATAGTAGTACACTATTTACTGTTTGTTATATACCAGATATTGTTTTGTTATAATATATTTATTTTGAAACTATGCCTAAAGATTAAATTACTAATGGGTGGCTGGATGAACAGTCCATTGCTGGCTATCCAGGGGATGATTTTTATTTTATTTTATTTTAACTTAGTTATATGCTCCCTTGAAAATTTAACTTAGTAAATATTTAGCAGATAAAGCCCAATTAAAAGCATGTGCTAATAGGAACCGCTAGTTGAATTTGGGCCATATAAAGTCTAGTTTATGTGGTTTTGCAAGTGCCTCCTTTCTGCGTTCCTTTTCCTTGTGTTGAGGAAGAGTTAAGAGTTATACACAGATTCTGTACTACTCTGATGGAGATGGTAATTGTGTTTGACTAGAGCAGAGGTCGTCAACTTGCAGCTCACAAGCCACATGCGGCTCTTTAGCTCCTTAGCTATAGCTTCTGCAAGCTTTGAAAAAAAAAAAAAAAACTATATGAAACTATATGAAAAAAAACAAACTATATCCTCTTTTTCTCCCGTTGTTTGGTAGGAGGGGCTAAATGGCTTTTTTTATGTTGAAGGTTGCCGAACCCTGGACTAATGAATGTTGTGCTGAGACCTGGCATTGCATAGTTGATTTCTGATAGGGAACCAGTGTGGAAGTCTCCATTCCTGTGTCCCACAAATTCTGGAGCCCAGCCAGCAGCTTTTTTTATTTTTATTTTTTTTTAAACAGCATCACCACACCCCAGAAAGCTGAATCTGTTCATCTGGACGTAGCGTTTTCGGTGGGAGAAACATTTCGTCACCTCCTGGTGACTTCTTCAGTCTCAGCTGACTACAGGTTTTCCCAACCTTATAAACAGTACATTTGCATAATGACCAAAACCAGCACCATTGACTAACAAAGGGCCATGAGGTCAGTTTCGTGATCATTAATATGCAAATTGTCATGACCACTGATCAATGGCCATGCGTACCATTCACAGAGTTGGGGAATGGCTGCAATCACAGCATTGGGACATTTTCCAGTGATCAAAAACTTTGAATCAGTTGCATAAAAACACTGAAGTTTTTCCTTAACCGTGTGATTCCCAAAAAGCTGAATCTGTTCATCTGGATGTAGCGTTATTTTAGTGGGAGAAATGTTTCGTCAACTTATCCAAGTGACTTCTTCAGTCTCAGCTGAACAATCACAGTTAACCATGTGATTGTTTGTTGTCTGACTGAAACGAGAAAATGAGTTGCTGTGCAGTTAACTGTAGTAACAGATCTGGGGAACCTTTGTAGTTTTTTTGTCAAGTTATGTTTGTGTGGCCCACTTAATTAGTAAGGTAGTATTATAGAGAGACACCCCCTAGTAACCCTATGGTTACTAGGGAAGAATTTGTATTCCACAACTGGTTAGCAAGTGGTTCCAGGAGGCAGTCATTAGATAAAATTGGTCACAGATGGTCCAGCACCAGAAACCTCCTTGCAGTTGCTTTGGTCGCTAGCAGATTGCCGCGGTCGCTGATTTGTCTGTAAACACTCACTATTTACTCTTCGAGCTGTAGTGAAGCTGAAAAAGTGTGACGCAACCAGAAATGGAGCGCATTCACCTTCAAAGTAAAAGTGGTGTCTTACTGCTGCAGCCAACACATTTCAAAAGCTGCAGCTTTTACTTTGAATGCAAATGTTCGCCACTTTTCACAGTTTCTCTACCAGTTTGCCAGCGTTTGCAGACAAGTCGGCATCTTCCACACAAACTGCTGTCAACCGCGGCGATCTGCTAGTGACCAAAGCAATCATAAGGAGGCTTTTGGTGCAGCATCATGCATCTCTTTGCAACCAATTTCACACTTGCAACTGCCACCAACCACTCACTAACCGGTCACCAAGTACACATTTCTCCCTAATGACTGGCGATTACCAGGGGCGTCACTGACCAGTCTCTACGCCTGTATAAATGGGGTTATAGCAACCACCAGCATCCACTCAAGGCTTGTTGGGGAATGCACATTTTTTCCTTGCAACCAGTGGTCGTCAAATGGTTGACTGTAGGTCTCTAGGCCATAGCTATCAAGATGAAGTTGCAGCCAAGATGTGAGGGCAAAGCAGCTAATGTGTTATTGGTTACAATACTCACTGGTTGTTTTAATGAGCATAATATAGCATACAAGTCGAGTTACATTTAGCTTCACTTTTGTACTGTGGAAGGAGGAATGAAATTAAATGAAAAGAAATTGGTCATCACAATTTATACATTTGAAGTTTTTTGGGGGAAATTCTGTCCTTCTTGTTCAATTAGTTTCATATGCAATTTTTTCTTTCCAAATACAAGTAGAACTGTATTTGGCCCTTTGTGCTCTGTTTAGTTTTGGCAGGCCAAGCTGCTGTGGGCGGAAAAGTTATGATAGCTGTAGTTATTGATGTCAAATGTGAGGGACTGTAGCTCACATCAGGATCATTTATTATAGCATATTTAAGTTCAGATATGACTTAGACCTGTATACATACATGTCTTTGTGGAATTCTGCTATAAATCATTCATAATTTAATTTGTTTTTAATTAACTTTGAGTCGAGACAAAATGACATCAAGCAGGCAAACTCCCAGTTAACATCCAGGTGAGTGTCAGGTGAATTTGGGGGAAGGTATGCAACTCACAGAAGATACATAGTTTTGACTTGAGGGTGTTGGAATCCAGTTGCAAATGCATAATTACTTGCAAGGTCGCTGAAAGGACAAACTCTTATAATTCATTGAGGCCAAAACATCAAGAATCTGGGAATAGCCTTAACATTGTCGTCCTGCCTTCAGCCCTGTACTCATCCAACCACAAGATGATTTTGTGGAGAGAGACTTTTCCTACCATCGCTCTGGGTCAGTGTGATTTACGCACATGTTTACTGATGTCTTTCAGATGGTCCCTCTCACTGCTTATTGTCTTCCACTATTAGTTCCCAGATGAATCACCAGCGGACAAATTGGGGGATGTCTCTGTGGATCTGTGATATTTATTGAGGTTACGCATCACTGTGGACCTCTCCATTGGCTTCCCTAACAAGGAAAAAACAGATGGTCCGTGGTCATGGCATGTTTGGACATTGAAACACTCGGGTTTCATGGTGCTTTTTATGCTTTTCTGCACATTTGTTTTATATCTTGTTCAGAGATTATAGCAGGCCCCCTTTTGTCCGGGATGTTAAAGCTGTATTGTCAAAATGTAATTCTTAACTTAGAGTCCATCATGATCTATTGACCCCTGCAAAATCACTGATATACTGTATAATATCCCTTTGATCTGGATACTTTGCTCTCTCATGTACTGAAGCTGCTTGCTGAAAGTTGTGCTTCCTTTGAAATTCCTCATACCAAAGCAATTCACTATTTCTGAGTTTATACTGCAGCTTTTTTTTTTTTATTCCACTTTCTTTTAGCCAGCTGGTAATACTCCAGCATGTTTATTTTAATAGGGTAAAAATAAATGAACCGCAATGATTAAAGGAGATATCTAAATATTGTGTCGTGCAATTCATGGAGCAGGGAGCCCCACTGATTACCTTTAAGTAAAGAATAATGAACTCAGCTTAAAGTTAAGATGACAATGCAGCTATTCTATTAATATAACTGTGCACCGGTCTTACAGACCGTGCCCTGTGTTTCATTTTTATTGGTTGGCATGCAGCTGTACTGGCAAAATTTTAACGAAAGCATCTAAGTTGCTACTGTGGATAAATAGGAGCTTTTTATGGGCAAGTGTAAACAACTTGTTGGAAACTACCTGTTAGATAAACAGTGCTCGTCTGAGACAGATTATTTCCTGACTTTCTACTCTGTCAGTTGGACTCTGAGTAGATGACTCCATAAACCGCTCGCTGATGTTGTGGATACTATCTACACACACTACTACTCTAGTATTCATCTTACCATGACAAGCACTTGGAGCACAGCAGATGGTGGATGCTTTATCGCCTTAACAGACACACCCTGATGGTGATTTCTAACCTATACCATGACTGTCTCAGATAACACAGAAGCACAGAACAGTGGAAGAACTGTTGCTGTATAATTTTCGAACAAGCATTTATTTTTATTGCCAAATATTTTTAAATCAGTTCTTTTTGCGTGCAACAAGAGCACCATATTAAAGTGAGACAGTTTTTTTTTCTTCTTTTTTTAAAAAAAGAAGGGGAAACACACTACCTTGAACAGCTTTAAATGGCGATACCGGACTTTGGTTCAGATCTTGAAAACATATGGAAACCCCTTTGAAGCACAGTGGGAGCCGCTGAGGCGGCTGCAGAACTTCTCATTGTTTACCTTTCAACCCCCAACCTCCTTCCTCCAAATAAAAAAGGTAGAATGTTAAACCTTACAGGGGTGCACATCAGCTCAGTTCATTATACCCAGCTAAGTGAAGACTTCCTAATCCACATACCACCCCACAAGCCCCCAGAGCATCTCCTGTGTTTTAAATGTCCACCGTTTCTTTCTCTCAATTACATGCTGCAAATTGGCCTAAAAACCCAGATACCAACTTATGCTGAAAGGCTTATCTAAGAACCAGCCGGTGGTCTGCAACATTAAATGCAAGTTTTTAATCAAAATGACTTGTGTTTTCAGAAGTGTATATGGTTTCCTCTCTCTGGCTAAATTTAAACCAAATGCCCCTGCCATTAAATTGTGTGGCTGGGAGATGACCCTCTAGAGAGAAACACTACAGGCGAGAGGCCTGGATGTATTTATCTTTCAGTTTTTCACCTGTCTTCAGATACCATTTCCTTTTTTAAGTCCAGCAGTAGGGATTTACTGGGCTGCTTCCTTCCGGGACCCAGTGGAATACAACATTAAACTACAGGGAGGAGAGAAAACCTGTAGCGCACTAAAATAAAGTTATGTCAAAACCATTCTGCTCTTCCTGTAGTCTTTCCTCAACCTTGCAAGTATCCTCCAAGGGCCTGAGAACATTACAAGCCATTCAGTTTATATGAATGGGCACTAACAGACTTTTTCGCCATTCTGATATGTCTAAATTTTGCAGGCATATCCTGTGGTCTATCAGGCACAGCCTTAGTTTCAATTTAGTCTCTCCCCGTGGACCCCTGTCTTCCTATTTCATGTGGAAATTGTATAGAGTTTTTATCCCTGTGCGCTTTCAACTGCTTCAAAGCTGGGGATCTATTTTTTAACCAGAGAGATGCATAAGCTTGCATTTTAATGCTTGGAGAACATTGGCAAATCAGTCACAAACAGCAAGAATGTACTTGAAGTCCTAACATGGCCCTGTCCAGCACTTACTTCAGATCATTCCAAGAATAAATAAATGATATATCACTGTTTAGCTGTAAGAAATCTGCAAAAGTCTTTGGAAAAGGAAGAAAAGCACCTGTATTTTTATTAGGGAAGGCTTGCCTTATACTACTCTATAAAGTTTGGACACTGCCAGGGGAATCATTTCAGATGATCTCTAGAACAGCAGTGTGCCTTACTTCACACAAATTTGGCCCAAAAGGATTTTATCCGGAAGAAATGTTTAAAAATGATGTCAGTGAAAAGAAATCATTTGATAGGGCAATTAGGGATGGTTATTTTATTTCATAGAAATTCTCTGCAATGGGCCTTTATTGAAAGTAAGCCTCAGCTTACTTTGAAACGTGTGAACCGTAACAAATGTGTTAACCACTAAGCTGGTGGCAGCGAACATTCACAGATTTTTTTTTTAAGAATAATCTAAAAATAATGAGTTCAGCACACCGTGTCCCGCTGTGAGAAACATTTTCTTCTGGTGTTATGGCTGAACTGGGCAAACTCTACTGAAAATTACATATTTATCATGCATGCATCACAAAACTATGCGCTGTGGTTAAAAGAGCCTTGAAGCCACCCACAGTGATCACTGTTTTCCACCCATAATTAGTCAATATGCACATTAACATTTTACTTCACTGACTGTTGGTCTTAAACTTTGATTTGTCATTTCCTGTGCTGACGTTCTTTCACATTAGCATTACCAGAAAAGGATTTGACAAACAATGCAAAAAGAAAGTGGTGATGCATCAAATATTCATCATCAGCAGATCAGCCTCTCAGTAGTCTCTCTGTAAGCCCCTTAAGATCTATTTATTTTAATGCTGCAGAAAACAAATCATATTATGAGTAACAACATAAAAATGCTTGATAAGACTTTGCAAAAGTAAACATCTTGTTTGATTTCTAATGCCAAATATTTCAAGTTATTGCACTTCATCGAAACCTCTAAATGGAGAGACAAGGCCAGCTTCGAGTTTCTGCCCAGTTGTAGTAATTATATCTGCCACAGCTGCCACCTTATCAGAGATCTTAAGGATAAATAGTCCTGCAAACACACAGGCTGCTGTGGCAGCTTTTGCTGAGTGGCAATTCTGTTGCCCGTGGTTTAAAGGAAATTTAGAATGACCCTATAAAGCATTCATATTCTTGTAAAGGTCAAAAAGAGAAGCGTGCTTCATCAAAAAAGCTCTTCTTTTGTTAGATTGTGATGACGCTGAAATGTCTGGCCTTTTTATGTTTGCGATGTTTTATTAATATAGCTGCCAAAGACATACAGAATTAGTCTGACAGCTTTTAGAAATGACCTCACATCATCTTATTACATACCATCCATGTTTCCCTGCACATCCATGTTAGATCCTTTTCAGCAATTAGCCTTGAACTACGAAAGACGATCAGCTCCAGTTTCCCATTGCTGCCTCCCTCGTCATCTTGGAGCACTTTGAATCTTCCCCCATGCGTCCTAATTAAGACGTTAATGCTACCTCCCACGGGGAACTAGATGCCCCGCTCCCACCCACCACATTCCATCTGTAGCCATCAAAACTGTTATGGTAATAGTCAGCTTTGCACAGGTGCAAATTGCTTACATTTAGTCTACATTTGCTCTCAGTCACGGCTGATCATCAAAGCTTGACTTAAAGCGTTTGCTCACAAGTGGCAAATTTGCTTAGATGTTATTTGAAAATTATGCTTGTTTAAAGTAGGAAATTACAGTTGTTTCCATGCATCAGACCCCTGAAAACAGCACGAAAGCTTTACCACTGCTATGTTCAAGACCGCCATCCTTATATAATACCGTTTTCAAGCAGCAAACCTATATTTTCTTTCAAAATGTAGAATGGTTGTCATCATGAACCTCAACACTTTCACATAATGATAATTTATTCAGACCAGGTACAGCAACAACTTCATAGACTTGTTCCATTAAACCCTCCTCTTGACCTTCTAACTATTTAGTTGGACTGGTGCCACATAATGTGTATAAGCTACTCAGGGCAATTACAAAGACCTCGGATTGAAAGAGAGCTGTCATTAGGATGTGCTTTCGCATACCAGCCTCTAGATTCTGGCTGCGGGCCAGGCTGGCAAATGGGACCAGCTCTGCAAGGAGAGTCGGGGGGCCAGGCCAGGGGCCGTGGGGGATAATTAGACAGTTTTATCCCAGCTTGTTGATATAAATGTGGCCAGCTTAGCCCCCTACGCCCTTGCTTCGTGGTAATGATCATGTCTAACAGGTGGCAGGCAAACAGACAGGGGCATGAAATGGATACCTCGCTTCCTGGCCTTGTCTCCTTTTTTGTTTTGTTTTGTTTTCCGGTCCAATCGGAGCTGAACTCTCCTCCATTGTGGTTTCATTTGTGATTGTTGATACGGGGGAGTGTTGGATATTTGTCACCATCCCATCACATTCTAGCTAATCTCAACCTCCCCTGGGAGCCTCGCAGTGAGGGTCAGCCTCACAGAGTGAAAAACAAAACACATCAATGTGTTTAACTCAAGTGGGCTTTAGAGTCAAAAGAGATTTAACACTCCTCTTAGAGGTCTGTAGCAGAGATGCAGTGTTTCTTCCATTTTGTACTCTACCTTATGAAGTCTGCATGAGACTACTTTTATCTAATAGAGAAAATATGTTCATTGAGTAATGGAAACTGCTTCCTTCTACTCCTTTTCTCCCCGTTCACCTCCATTCGGAATCTCCAAGATGCATTATGGAGTTACAAGCCTCTGGATTGAGTCATCTCTGACATCAGGGGCTGAGCACAGTTCTGCACATCCAAATCTCCTGTATCCTGTGCGGGGGGGGGGCTGTGCTGTTGAGGTATGCATGTGAAGAGGCATTGGAGACCACTCAACTCCAGGCTCCTGATTCACTGTCATATAATGGATCATTTGGGGCAAAAGGAACCAGAAAAAAATGATGCATGTATTGAAATTTACTACCTTCCCAGAAATGTGTGGAACAGATTCAGGCCAGTAGATGAAGCTCATTTTCGCCGACAAATGCCTTTTTAATTTGGACGGCCCGTTGAGCGGAGATGTGTGACAGTCTAGTTTTCTGTGTGGCTAGAAGATTTGTTCACGGTCTTCCCTGTGACCAAAAGGAGCATTTAGTCAAACATCCACAACGCTCCTAGTGCCCTCGCCTGTGGTTAGCTGTGCCCAGCTGATTGTCGAGGGGAGGATCCAGATTTAGGAGCCTGATCTTTTCTGGCCGAGTTGCAATGCTGGATTTTATTATAATTTTCACCTTCTGAGTTGTTTTTAAAGCTTATCCTAACCCTAACCCTAATCTTACTCTCATCGGAGGCTTAAAGCCTAACCCTAGCTTTAAATAGAGCTGAAAAAAAACAAGTTTTATGATCGCAAATCTTCAAATATATGGCTCTTTTTTTCTTGGTGGTTTGGCACTGTAAACCGGTTTGGGGTGTTTTGTGAAGGAGTCAGGCTTTCTCTTGGTCTTGTGACGTGACGTCCTCAGAGCTGTGGGTCACTCGGCCTGCTGGTGGAGAGGAATTGGTATTTTTGTTAGAATTGCCATATGTTTAAATAAAAAACATTGTGATAAATGGATGCAGGGCACTAACAAAAAACTGCCAGAGGAAGATGAGGACAGTGGAGCAACAGGCGACATCAACTCCCACTGGCAGCATTCAAGGTCCATAATCCAACACTATATTTATTTGATTGCCTGCCACAGCTGACAACAGGTCATCTGCCTCTGTTGAGACAAGAGTTGTGACAGAGACGCTCATTAATAGCCCACAAGTCTGCTGAGAATTTTAGTGCCATGTTGTAAACATTTGCAGAATATTTCTCTCACCTCGTTGCTTCTCGCTCATGTGGTCTTCTATGTGAAAGGAGTTTGGCTCTTTGTGCCGGTGGTGGAGCTGGTTCAACAGCTTCAGGTCACAGCGGCTGTAACAGAGACACTGTGAAGCTCCATTGCACTGCACATTGAGCGTCCCATCTAACATTTATGTTTTGAAGCATTGAGCCTAAGTGATGCAAACAGACCCTGGGATCACATCAAGGTTTTTTGCGTGAGATTCAATGAAGCAAATAACTAGTTATTTTACATTACACTTTTACAAAGCCTTATACAGCTTATGTCGTGTTTATGGGGTTGTTAGGCTACCTGCAGCAATGTACATTCACAACCAGTTAACATTTGATAGAAAGCATATTTTTGCTTTTAAGTATTTAAGCATTTTTTTTTCTATATGAATGTCAGTAAAAATATTTTCATCTCTATTTTTATTCTCTGCAGCAGCTGGAGAACGAGATCAGTCAGTTTTTGTAATTTGTGCCCCTTTTACATATTATCAGGTGACAAACAGTTATGTTTTAAAAAGTGGACATTGTTATTTTAATCCATGCGTTTCCGATTAAAGATTCTGCAGCCTACAAAATGTTTTACAGCATTATTCAGCTCTCACATACATTTATAATTCAGGACAGTGCTCTATCTTTCATCTTGCATAAATGATTAGATGATTAATATTTAACTATTTAAAGACAAGAGTAGTTTATAAAATAAATACTGAATTGCGCAGATTTTATTGGAAAAATGCTTGCATGTTGCAGTAAAAGTTCTGATTTGCAGCTCTCATGTACACGTGTGTGTGTGTGTGTGAGGTGGAGGAGCAGAAACAAAGAGTTGGGGGGGAGACAGATAAAAAAATTTTCTTTTCTTCTCCTCTTCTTTAGTATCTTTCTGTGTTTACTAAAATATCTCTGACCCAAAGGTGATAAATAGACTTTATTTCCCATTCAGGCAACCAACCAAAGGTCTAAATTTGTCTCTTTGTCTTTGAGTCTGAATCCTGTCCAAAATCTCTGACGTCTAAAGAATATTGCCCTGTCATTGTCTGAGGCTGCTGGCAAGATATTTATTTTTAGCAGACACACACAACCTCCTTTACACACAAACAAATGTACCCTTAGTGTCTCTGTGTGCCTATGTTCTCGGGTTGTCACTATAATCATGTATTAACAATAACTGTGATATTTAAAAGTGAAATATAGATATCGCCTCAATAATGCAGATATGTTAATATTGTAAATCTGTAATTGCTCTTTTTGAATGCTTCTGTACAGCTGTGGTTACAAGTGAAGTCATTTTTTATATAGCATGTATAAAACAACAGGACTTGACCCAAAGTGCTTTCCAGTTAAGGCAAATATATTTATGTTCCAGGTCTCCGAAAACACAACTACAAAACACAAAACCCACATTAACAAACAATGTGATTAAAATGAAAAGCACAGCAAAAATTGCAATAATAATAAAAGTGTTATAAATAAATGTGAAAAATTAAGAAAACATTTAAATGAATTAAATAAAAATAAATACATGAATAAAATCTACAGATAGAAACAACCAATAAGTAAAAGAGCAGTAAGACAGTAAAACTAAACTCAAGTGAAAGTAGGCAGGTCTTTAGAACTACAGTGTAAAGAAAAAGTTCAGAAAAGTCAACCTATCAAAGCAGCATGATTCAGTAGCTTTCTGAATTTTCTCATCTTACGACTGATGTTGTTGACTTCACTAAGAGTTGCAACAGTTTTGGCAACTTGAAATTTCCTGCTCACCTAATTATAATATTCCTGTGAGGTTAACAATAAAATTCTAGCTTCAGTGTATTTAAAAAACCAGACGGATCCACATAATTCACAGCACAGATTTTTACACCAAATTCACTTTCTGACCCAGCCCTCCCGTTTATCATACGCTAGCCTGCGACCCCTTCCCCCTTGCACAAGGTCAAGTTCATGTTTCCTCCTGGTTGTGAACTGGTGACTTTTCATGTGTTAGGCAAACCCCTAAACTATGGAAGTACATTAACCTTTGCCATATATTGCTGTAATTGTATCTACGGAAAACGGAATAAATAAAATGAAGAGGACATAGCTGAAAGCTAGCTGAAATCTGTCTTGCTCTTAATAAAATGTATAGAACAATCATGTTGCCTTGATATTTTGAGTTTTTTTACACTGTGCTGGACAGGTCCTTATGTGGGTATGCAGACTAATTCAGAGAAAGAGAAAGCCCGGTTGCCTTTAGTTTTTAGGCAAGGGAAGGGTACTGAGAGAAGCTGCTGGGACTATCTATTAGGATAAAAAAAAAAAAAATAATAAAAATTTAAAATGAATTCTGCCTTTCACTGTTAGGTAAAAAAAAAAAACAGGAGTGACATGTTCTCGTTTCTATCAGCTGTACAGACAGACTCTCTTGAGACTCAGCTCCATGCACATTTAATTTGCAAAGACCACACATGATGAATAAAGTCTTAATAGAGCTTTACTTACCCATAACCTAAGGTTTCACAACCATTTCTTGCCTATTACACTGATTTTACAGTGATTACCTGCTTACAGCTAAAAGCAATTCTAATAACTTCATTTCCATAGCAAGACAAATGTAACACATTTGTAGGCATATGCATAATAAATTACGATTAATATATAATTTTAAATATTAAAAATCTACCAGGATCTCAGTATGTGTTCTGAATGTGAAAACACAAAGAGGAAAAAAAGGATTGAAATTGAAAGACCCGAATTCTTTGGATGCAGATCTGATGGTTTGTGTTTCCTTTTGTTATGGTTTCTTCTTCTCCATTTTTCTTTATTTTTGAAGTCCTAATCCAAATTCCTCTAACTGAAATTCCCCAAATGTAAAATTTCAACTCTTATAACTCCATACTGTTTTTACAAACTCAATCAACCCTGAATAATGATATTAATGCAGCTGTTCGAGTGCTGTTCTCACTGATACCCTCATGTGTTAATTTAAAACTGTGCTGTGCAGTTGACTCACATGCACTTAAAATACAGCCTCACTGCCATTAGCATGTCTGTGGTGGGAAAGGTTTGTGGAGAGGCATTATTATTATGACCATGATTATTAAGGCCAAGCTGGAGATGTTGTTTCATCCCCTCACTGAGGGAGAATCGCTGTGCCTTCGGACGAAAGGAGGTTAACAAAGACAGGAAGATTAAATAATACATTCATCACATTCTGAGAGGCCGAGGGCCAAGTTCATGTCAAATCCATAACAAGCAAAGTATCCTCGGCCCAGCTCATTTCCCCGTACGCACGTCACACTCTGCTGGAAATCTGCGTAGAGGATGTATTGATCTTACTGGTGCTTCCTTTCTCACAAGCTCACAAACAGAGCCGCTGTATCACAGGCAGTGGCGCAAAACAACCTCCCCCGCCTCCCAGCCCCATAAAACAAAATAATAAACTCACCACTTGCCAAAATAATCCAACTACCTTTGTGTGTGCAAACGCAGTCTGTGCTAATGCACTGTTATTTGCTTCCTTTCACTTCAATAGATGAAAATAGCCTGTGTTTATATATGTGGAGTACATGTGCTAGAGGTCAGATTTGTTAGAATAATAATGTGACGTGACTTTTTACCTCCCTGTCAGTTTTATTTTTGTGTCTTTAAAATATAATTTAAAAATCACAATCACAAATAAAATGGCATAAGCACCCTCATAAATTATCACTCTTATGATACTGTTGTCAAGTCATTTACTTTAAAAAATTTTAATCGAAATATGGTATAACATATGAAAAGGTATTTGTACATATGAAAAAAATCAAAGATCCATGATTGCAGAATTATCTCTACAACAATAAATCAGGCTGCTATATTCTAGTCATAGGTTTGGATTATAGGTGTTCTCAATTTGTAAGTGAATCTACAGCAAAATGGTAGAAAAAAACCAAAGCTGATGCAATATTATTTGTTTTTATATAAATACTTGTTAGTTGCAGATTCTTTCTGACCTAAATGTTTTTAGCTCTAAAGACAAAGTATCCTACATAGATTAATTTAATTTAAACTGAGATGCTCAAGCTAGTGTAAGACTCAGTGTACTTCAATTCAGGGAATTGAAAGCTTCTTTGAACAAAGTTGGTCACAATAAATAACATGACAAGTGATGTTAAACTGGCAGGAAACCACATAATCTGGCCACTTTATTAGGTACACCTGTTCAACTGCTTGTTAAAACAAATATAAAATCAGCCAATCACGTGGCAACAACCCAGTGCATTTACGCATGCCGTGGTCAAGGCAACCTGCTGAAGTTCAAACTCAGCATCAGAATGGGGAAGAAAGATGATTTGGGTAACTTTGAATGTGGCATGGTTGTTGGTACTAGATGGGCTGGTCTGAGTATTTCAGAAACGGCTGATGTACTGGGATTTTCATACAAGCATTTCTAGGGTTTACAGAGGATGGTCTGAAAAAGAGAAAATATCCAGTGAGTGGCATTTCTCTGGGTGAAAATACCTTGTTTATGTCAGAGGAGAATAGCCAGAGAGTTTTGAGCTGATAGGACGGCAACAGTAACTCAAATGATGATTCCAAGGTATGCAGAAGAGCATGTCTGAATGCACAACACAGCAAACCTTGAAGCAGAAGACCACACTGGGTGCCACTACTGTCAGCTAAGAATAAGAAACTGAGGCTACAGTTCATACGGGCTCACCAAAACTGGACAACAGAAGATTGGAAAAATGTTGCCTGGTCTGATGAGTCTCGATTTCAGATGTACCAAATGTCCATTGGGCTCATTCAGATGGTAGGCTCAGAATTTGACATAAACAACATGAAAGCATGGATCCATCCTGCCATGTATCAACAGTTCAGGCTGGTAGTGGTGTAATGATGTGGGGGATGTTTTCTTGGCACTCTTTGGGTCCCTCAGTACCAACTGAGGATCACAAAGCTCAGATCATCTCAATCTGGTTTCATGAAGATGGCAATGAGTTCACTGTACTCAGTCAGCAGATCTCAATCCAGTAGAGCACCTTTGGGATGTGGTGGAACGGGAGATTCTCATAATGAATCTGCAGCTGACAAATCTGCAGCAACTGTGTGATGCTATCATGTCAATATGGACCAAAATCTCAGAGGAATGTTTGCAGCACCTTGTTGAATCTGTGCCACAATTAAGGCAGTTCTGAAGGCAAACGGGGGCCCAACCTAGTAATAGCAAGGTGTACCTAATAAAGTGGCTGGTGAGTGTAAATTTATCATCATTAAAGCTTATACTGTATGTACAAGAATTTGGTGTAGTTTTGCATCATCATTGCGTGTTTTGTTTCCTTCTAATCAGTCAGACTAATTATGATTGTCCTCCAACAGGAAAACAGCTTCTTGTTTACTGCTCTTGTTTGTCAAGCTTCCAGTGACAAGCACTGATCTAACGATTAACTGCGAGCAATGATTATGTACCGTTGGATCATCAACAGCGATCCACAGGGTAAGAACACTGACTCACGTTATCTGCTGTAAATTCCTGAAAGCTGAGATTACAGAAGAGTAAACTTAATTAAGTGGAAACTTTTACTGTACAACTGTAAACTGTATTTTGTATCATTACACAGTTTCCTCCTGCGTGTAATGATCCCCATCATCAACATTATCATCATCACCATGATAGACCAGGATGTGCTCAGTTCTTTTTTTTTTAAAGCTTCCTTCTGAATTAAAACATTTGATTAGAAAAACTGACTCCTAGTGGATGTAAACAGCCACTGCGTTTAGTAGTACCCCTTGCAATATGAATATACAGTATAAACTCCACTATAAGTGTCAGAGGAAAATACTTTTCACTTGTATTTGAAAACAACAAAAAATGAGAGGAGTCCAGTTTTTGTGAACATGTTAAACTACACAGCAGCACATTAGGTTACATCTACACCTTAAAATACTTAAAAACTGCTTGAACATGAATAATTCATGCTGAAAGATCAACCACTTATCGTACCCCTTTTCTACAGCATTAGACTGATAGTAATTCAATACTGTATAAATGTAAAATACTGTAAAATGGCTATCAGTATTCTGTGTAATGGTGCATACTTTTAATAACTATTCATGCTTTAACCATACTGATATATAATGTTGTGGTATCACCAAATGGTTAGAGGAGTTGTACTGATACTCTGTACAATTTAGCACATTTTAAATGAAAGAAACTTCATGTTTGATGGTGTGGCACGTCCCTAAGCTTTGGTTGTGTTCCTGTTTTAGTCAGTGTACTTCTTGAAAAAACCCAGAAATGTAAAAACACCTTTGATTACAATCGCAGAGAGCTCCTGAAACACGACTCCAGGAGCAGCGGAGAGGGAAAGAGGGAGATTTAAAGGGTGAGTAAAAGTGAATGCTGACTGGGTGACTTTTTGCGCTCTCTCCTTGAACAGTGCCTCAAAACACCTGACTGCAGCGCTGGCTGGTGCCTTTTAAATTTTTTTCAGAGAAAACACTTCACAGTTCAGGCGTCGGGTGATATTTACGTCCCCTGCGTGCTCGAACATGTTAATATCAACTTTAAGAATGCCAGAAATACATGAGAAGGCATTGAGGAATTCAGGAATGGCCGTTTTTTCCTTGTGGTTCTGAAAACAAAAAGCATATTCTCTGCAGATGCAAGTGCTTTTGTTTGCCAGCAGTATCATTGACATTTTAACAGCAGCCAGCTTCGGCTCTGATTCAACATTTCCCATTTCACCTCTCTGAGCTTGTCTAAGTGCATAAGGGTGGCCGCACCAAAGCACCCCCGTGTCTGCAGAAGGTCATGGCAGCTGTGTGTGGCCCTGTGTCCTTGCCCAGTGTACCAACTGGTTAATTAGCCTGCCACATGGGGCAGGAGGCAGGCAGGCAGGGGAATATGGGAAGGGTGGACATTTAGCCATTCAGGACAGCTCGTTTTGATTCTGAACTGTGATTGGTCTGGTTCACACCCAAAATGTAATGTGATACAATGCAGACCAGTTGTCACTGGTGAAAACCACAATTCTGGTTACAGAGCTTCAATGGCGTACACATGGAGAGAGAATGATGCATATATGTACTGAAATGTGGAAAAGAAAAGCCACATATGGTGGCTTGATCCACAAAAGTACAGCCAGTCCTAGAAATTTGGAAGAGGGAAAAGTATCTATGGCAATACTGCTGACTATCTTCTTTTGTAAATTAACTGCATCCTGTAGTTTTTATGATCATAACAACGTACAACAACACAATGCAGTTGTTTTTTTTTTTTAAGTTACCCATTTTCTTGCATTTCAGTGAGGCTGTGTGTGGCTTTGTCCACTCACTCGTCCACTATATTATGTTTGCTTGAGAGTACACTAACTAGTGAACAAGTGCAGCTGCTGCATAATTATTTGCTGGATATTCCTAATGATCTCTGTCTGTAAAACAATGGCAGAACATCTGCACCACATTTCAGGATGTGGACACTTCAGTATTGCTATTTTAGAATATTTCAGGTCAATTACATGTTGTAATTGACAGGTAAAGATACCAAAAAACAATATCTTTCCTCATACCACTATATCTGAATAAATTTGTTAGATTTTACTTAATCGGGTGCTTATCGTAATATATTTAGATGTTGCTTTATTGAGCTCTGCATTTCTTCAGTTTTAAATTTAAATTATCTCCTTGTTTTGTCAAATTTTTTGCCTTTCTGAGCTATTTTGTTTTGTGACATTGTATTTTTTTTAATTGAGCTAAGTTGTTTTCCATGCAGTAATGCATTAGTTTGCAAACTTTTGGGATAAATAACATATCTTATCCATCCATCCATCCATCCATCCATTTTCTTCCGCTTATCCGGGGCCGGGTCGCGGGGGCAGCAGCCCAAGCAGAGAAACCCAGACCTCCCTCACCCCAGCCACCTCCTCTAGCTTATCCGGGGGAACACCGAGGCGTTCCCAGGCCAGCCGCGAGATATAATCTCTCCAGCGTGTCCTGGGCCTGCCCCGGGGCCTCCTCCCGGTGGGACATGCCCGGAAAACCTCCCCCAGAAGGCGTCCAGGAGGCATCCTCATCAGATGCCCGAACCATCTCAACTGGCTCCTTTCGATGTGGAGGAGTAGCGGCTCTACTCTGAGCCCCTCCCGGATGGCTGAGCTCCTCACCCTATCTCTAAGGGAGAG
>VUQS01032052.1:0-14699 GCA_015108495.1 Heterochromis multidens | reverse complement strand
ATATATAATGAATACACTGTATTTCCTGAATATTAAAAACAATAATGCAGTTGGTCTTGCTGCTTTTATGAGCCTTGCAGTCTGACCTTTAACTGTGACTTTTGTTCCATTTTGTTCCCCACCACCATGGATAAGGCCCCACAGCAACTGTTTGACTGTGTGAGTACAGCAAAGTGACATTTTGCAGCATCACTGCCATGTTGCCACGCAGGGAGCTTTAGGTCACTCCACATGCTAGAGGCCAGACCAGGGCAAACACCTAGTCGGGGGGGAGACAATGTCCACAGTGAGGAACAGAGAGAAGAAATTCTGCTCAGCAAACTCATGGATAATGATTCTCACTAAAACGGTGTAATTCTAAATAGAGTATGTAACTATAGTTATCATGCTGGTAGTACTAGTTTCATGCAGCATTGTCCTGTGGCTATTGGACTCTGCCAGGGCTGCCCTTTGTCACTGAGTCTGTACATAACTTATATGGACAGATTTTCTAGGCATAGTAAAGGGGCAAAGAGTTTCCAGTTTGGTGACCTCTGTATCACATCTTTGCTTTTTGTGGAGGATGATATCTTGCTGTCTTCAACAAATGCTGATCAGCTCACACTGGGATGGTTTATGCTGGGAGTGCAAAGTGGTTGATATCCGAATTAGCACCTCTAAATGTGAGGGTATGGGTTTCAGCCTGAAAAAGGTGGAGTGCTCACTCTATGTTAGGGACGAGTTACTGCATCAAGTGCAGGAGTTCAAGTATCTTGAGGTCCTATTCATGAGTGAGGGGAGATTGGAGCAGTACCTGCAATGATGTTGATGTTTTCCCAGCTTTGTGTGGTGAAAAGAGAGCTGAGCCTGAGGGTGAAGGTTTCAGTTTACTGTTCAATATACATTCCTACCCTCACCTATAACCTCAGGCTGCAAGTAGTGACTGAAAGAATGAGATCCCAGATACAAGTGGTAGAAATAAACTTCCTTGGAAGAACATCTGGGCTCAGTCTTGGAGATGGGGTGAGGAGCTCATAATTTGGGAGGCGCTCAAAGTAGAGATGCTGCTACTCCAGAACAAAAGGACCCAGTTACAGTGATTCTGGCATCTGATTAGGATGCCTCCTGGACATCTCATGAGTGAGGTATTTTGGCATGTCATACCAGGAGAAGACCCTGGGGCAGACCCAAGATAGGCTGGGAAGATTATGTCTCTTGACTGGCTTGGGAATGCTTCAGTATCTATGCAGAAGAGCCAGGAGAGAGGAAGTTCTATGTGTCTGTTTAGTGCTGCGCCTTTGACCAAGACTCGGATAAGAAGTAGAAAATGAAAGGATTGTTAATAATAACATAAAAAGTGAGTGGTTTCTTTTATAATAGAAAGAACATGACATAATAGGACCTAATTAGAAAATATTTTCGACTCTACGCCGGCAACAGCACCAATGAAAGATCAGTAAAATCAAGTTAAGAGGAAAAACCTGCAGGTTAGAGCAGCCTGCAGCCTCAGGCACTGTGTCAGACAGTGTGAAAGACGTGATGTAATTGGTTTTGCAGCCTGTTGGCTTGCAACCTCACCTGGCTCTCTAACATTCTCAGAGGTGGGAAGTAACAAAGTACAAATACTTACTTACTGTACTTAAGTTGAACTTTCAACTATCTGTACTTTAATTGAATATTTATTTTTCTGACAACTTTTTACTGTTATTCCCTACATTTAAGCACAAATATCTCTATTTTCTAGTCATTTCCCTGAAAGCTTGTTACTTTAGGTCGAATACGTTTGAGGGGAGTTATTATTTCCCTTCATTGCGCGCCTTCAAACATCAGGCCAATATGAACCTAAATGGAGGGAACAATAACACATAGAAGACAATCCTATTAGTGTATTCATCAACAACCAGACATCTTTTTGAAACCAGAGGAATTGCCCCCTGCTGACCATTAGATAGAATGCAGGTTTAAGGCACCCAGAAGCCATGTCCATCTTTTTTATACAGTCTAGTCATCCATCTTATATTCATCATATCTTCTGCTTATCCTGGTCGGGTTGTGATGGCAGCAAGCTAAGCAGGGTATGCCAGGCAACCTTCTCCCCAGCAACACTTTCCAGTTACTCCTGGAGAATTTCAAGATCTTCCCAGACCAGATGAGATATAAAATCTCTCCAGTGGGTACCTTGAGGTCTTCTTCCATTTGGTGGTGCCCAAAAGAACCTCCAAAGGGAGGATCCCAGGAGGAACCCTAACTAGATGCCTGAACCACCTCAGCTGGCTCCTTTTGACAAAAAGGCTTTACTCCAAGATCCCTCCGGATGTCTGAATTCCTCTATCTCGTCTATCTCTAAGGCTAAGCCCAGCCACCCTATTTCAGCTGCCTGTATTCCCGACCTTACTTTTTCAGTCATTACCTAGATCTCATGACCATGGAGACCTAGAGAGAGCATTCCACCATTTTTAGGCAGAAAAAATGGTGGTTTATATAATCTAGGATTATAAAATACCTATTACAAAGAAGTACAGACATTTGCACAGTTTTGATCTAACGCCATTATCAGGTAAACATTTTAAGTTTTGTCATGCTTTGGCTTACATCCAAATAGCTGCAAAACAGATGACATTCTCTGATATTTTACCAGAAAAAACCCCAAAACCTCTCTTTGCCACTAGACAAAAAGGAAAAGTCAGGAGATCACTAAAGTCAGCATACTTCATCCTCTGGGAGACCATGCTGCTAACCTGGCTAAAGATTCCTGACTCGGGTAAAAATATCAGCTAGGCAAGCAAACATCTTTTCTATGCCTCAATCTGAATGGAAAAGGGCAAAAAGAAGCAGTTTCTCCTCATATAAGGCAATACAAATGGAAGTTGTGTTATAAAAGAACAAGAGTGGCTTGCTTATGAGACCTAAATGTATATCCCACCACTGCACGCACTGTTTTTGATGAAACAGCAAATGCAACAAAACACTGTCCCAGTGGTAAAAGTCTGTATACGATAAGGCCATGCCTTGTAATCCTGTAACTCATGCATGAAATGTGCAGAATCATCTTTAAAATGAACGAAATTATTAATGTATGTCTTCTTCCCCAAGGAGAAAATTCTCTTTTAGCCTGTTGTTCTGGCAGAGGCTGAGCTGATAGGCACTCGCCCTGTTGCATACAAGAATAAAGTAACTTTCTCAGTCATGTTTAGGAGTTTTGGCGTCAGCATGATTGAATTACTGTTCTCAGGTAGGAGGATGATTACAATTAGACAAGTGGTTCTAAGTCCCGGTCCTCAGGATTCAGAGCCCTGCTGTTTCCAATCTAACCACTTAATCAAAAGGCATTTATCAACTGAAAGTGTTCCAGAGAAGTAAAAATTAACTCTACCAGCAACTTTAATATAAAGCCGCATATAAAAGAAGTCACACAACGTTTTGTGAAATGTTTATATGCAGTTATGGTAAATGGACTGATTCTTATATAGTGCTTTTCTACTCAAAGCGCTTTATACAACATGCCTTATTCACCCATTCATACAAGCACTTTTTCTATGCTTAAGTGCTTTCAATCTAATATTCACACTCCGATGGATGCATCCAAGAGCAACTTGGGGTTAGTATCTTGCCCAAGAATATTTGGTATGCAGACTGGAGCAGCCAGGGATCAAACCACCAACCTTGCCATTAGTAGATGACCTGCTCTACCTCCTGAGCTACAGCCACCCCCACCACAGTTATGAAAACTGTGACATGTAAAATCCCATTTCATGGGAAAGTTTGTTCGTACACTTTTAAATGAGACAGGAAACTGGTCGGGTGAATTGCTTCTTCTGCATTATTATTATATGCACCATTATCTTGATACAAACAGACTTTGCAGGGGGTCCATTTTTCATTTTAATTCTGCTATAAAGTAGCACTGATCACTGACCACTGAGGCTCAACCCTTTTGCATCTTTAATGCCCTTCCTGCTTGCACAGTGTCAGTAGCCATAAAACTGCACCCTAATGCTCCGAGGGTGGAATACGACTGACAGCACTGCTCTGTTATAAGTTCAGTTTGACTCAAATCTCTGCTTTTAAAACCACAAGGCTGGCAACAAGCATCAGCTACCCAATATAAGCAATGCAATAGCAATACCAGGGTAATGGCTGTTGTGTCAGCGGGATTCATTAAAAATGCAGGAGTCATTTAAACGGTATGTAAAATTGAGCAGATTAAAAATATATGTGCCCTGTGTCCATAAGAGGTAAGGCTGCATCTCTGTGACTCTAGCACTGAGTAACAATGAAGGCAACACTTTGTAAAAGCACACACACAAACAGAAAGGCAGCTGCACATGCAACACAAGCAAGCTTGCAGTACACTTACAGTACTAAACAAGAAAGGGTGATGTTTCTAAAATTGCTATGGAGCTCCCACAGATTCACAAAGGTAGCACCTTTAAATTCAATAATAAATAGTTAACTGGTAGTCAATTAAATTTGAGGTAAGTCAGTGAAATTATACACACTTGGTTTGTAAAGGGTATCCAAATGTTTATAGCTGCACTACATTAACCATTTACAAAGTTTTATTATTAAGTTACTGCTCTTTATTGCTCTCATTTTAAAGAGCATATGGGTAAGCAGGTGCTGTTGGATAAATCACAAGGCTGTAAATCTGGAACCTGTTCAGCTGTTTACTTTTGTTTTCGCTTGTTGTTTACCGTAACTTTTACTAGCTGTTTGGTTAGATTTAGATACCAAAACTACCATTTTAACCCAAACCAAAAAGAAGAGATTTTTGTTTGCACAAGTAATGAGGGAGACTTGCCAAGGACTGATGCCAAAGGACAGCTTGTGCAGGAATGAGGATGGTCTCACTGATAAATAACAAAATCCTTTATTGTAAAACAATAATAACTTTTCTTAACCATTAATTAACACATAATAAAATGTAATAAAAATGTTATGTGCCACTGTCATCAGAGTGCCCTTATCAGCTATGGCATCCTACATATTACTAAACTTGTCGGCCACTTCATTAGGTACATCTGTTTGACTGCTCGCTAATGAATATATTAAATCAGCCAATCAAATGGCAGCAACTCAGTACATTTAGTCATGTAGATGTAGATGCTGAAGTTCAAACTGAGTGTCAGGATTCGGAAGAAAGGTGATTTAAGTGACTTTAAACGTGACATGGTTGTTGGTGGACGGGCTGGTCTGAGTGTTTCAGAAACTGCTGATCTGCTGGAATTTTCCCACACAACCATCTTTAGGGTTTACAGAGGATGGTCTGAAAAAGAGAAAATATCCAGTTAGCGGCAGTTCTTCGGGTGAAAATGCTTTGTTGATGCCAGAGATCAGAGGAGAATGGCCAGACTGATTCAAGCTGATAGAAAGGCTCAAAACTCGAATAACCACTTGTTGCAACCAAGATATGCAGAAGAGCATCTCTGAACACACAACATGTCAAACCTTGAAGCAGATGGGCTACAGCAGCAGAAGACCACACTGGATGGCACTCCTGACAGCTAAGAACAGGAAACTGAGGCTACAGTTTACACAGGCTCACCAAAATTGGCCAATAGAAGACTGGAAAAATGTTGCCTGGTCTCATTCAAAAGCTGGGTTAGAATTTGATGTAAAGAACATGAAAACATGGAACCATCCTGCCTTGTATCAAAGGTTCAGGCTAGTAGTGGTGGTGTAATGGTGTGGGGAGTGGCACACTTTGGGCTCCTTAGTACCAACGGAGCATCATGTGAACACCACAGCCTACCTGAGTATTGCTGCTAATCATGTCCATCCCTTTATGACCACAGAGTACCCATCTTCTGATGGCTGCTTCCAGTGGGATAATGTGCCATATCACAAAGCTAAAATCATCTCAAACTGGTTTCTTGAACATAACAATGAGTTCACTGTCCTCAAATGGCCTCCACAGTCACCAGATCTTAATCCAATAGAGCACCTTTGGGATGTGGTGGAACAGCAGATTCACATCATGGACTTGCAGCCAACAAATCAGCAGCAACTGTGTGATGCCATCAGGTCAATATGAACCAAAATCTGTGAGGAATGTTTCCAGCACCTTGATGAATCTGTGACATGAAGAATTAAGGGGTCCAACCTGGTACTAGCAGATCTACTTAACAGGCCACTGAATGTATATAATTAATTTTTTTTTTAGTACACAAACTAATTGCATATTTAATCACAAATTATAACATTTCTAGTGAGTAGTAAGTGTTAATCACTGTAAGTTTCATTGTTAACTGTTAAATAATTATTTACGACTATTTAAATAATTATTAATTTAACATTTCTTAAATTTATACTCATAAAATATTCAGTTGATGGTTTATTATTGATGGTTATTATGAAGCGTTACTGACTCTACTATCTTTCTAAATGGAACAAAGGTTTTGGAGGCAATCGGTTGGTTTTCTGGATAGTTTTTCCTGTTTGTGACTCAGCTTTAAGGAGATAGTGTTTGGGGTACAGCCAAAGGGTGGGACCAAAATACCACTTAAATGCTCCATGAGGTTAATGAGGATCACAGCAGCAAACTGCAAAAGCAGACAGGGCCATCACGGACAAGTGCACTCATTATTCACAGCAGCTTGACTGACATGAGAGTGCATGTAATGTGCACATGAACATCTGAATTACTAAAGCAGGTGAATTAAAGTCATTATTTTACATGGAAGCATGACAGGATGGATTACATTCACATTAGGGAGCAATGTCTTTTTAATTGGGGAAACAACGTCTGTGTCAGAGGTTAATTTTAGTGTATTGGCTCATCTGAACATTTGAACAAAAGCTTGAGTAAATCTTCTTAATTCACTGGTGCCCAACATAGCTGATACCTCCTTGTGTTTTAGTTTTTCTCACAGTAACATGATTTTTTATTTATTTTTTTGCAAAAATGAGCGAACATGTTATTGTTGAGTGAGTGTAATATTGGAGCATGTTAATCTAGGTCTTTCCAGTGGTTCTGCTGCTGTTTCTTTCATGACACTGTTCGTGAAAAGAACAATCTCACGCGAAGACAAATCTAATGCCACTGTAAAAATAAATAAATACATTAAAAAAAAAAAACACTACACAAAGCAGGAATAATCTCTGTGCTTATGCCAGATTTGGCTGGGGGTAAGTTATTGCCCTCAGGTGTTGGAAGCAAATGGAAGTCAGCTTGTACATGTTTGCACACATGCACACAGATGTGCAGTTTCACAAACAAATAAGGATACAGAAATATTCCAGATGGCCTGGCAGATTGTTTCGTGCTAATTTCCCCTGTGAAATAGAAATATCCTCCACAGCAGGATACCCTGATCCACAGCGATGCATTAAGACTCAACAACTGGATACATCCATAAAATGCAACCTACTTTTTACACAAACATCTACTCACCCATGCATCCATAATTTACTGTTAAAGAGGCTCGAACACAGAACTACATGGAAATTACAGCTTTTGATCTATTTATTATATTTAAATGATTTAATTCCTGTACTGTAGTAACCTTAGCACCTGCTTTCCCAGTTCTTATTCAAGAGTTGAGAATTTTTCAAATGATGCTAACGTTTAACTAAAAGTTTTAAGTTTTTATTTGAATGGTATGCATGGCAACGCCTTCTTGTCAGTTGGGCCACTATTCGGGCCTTGATTTAAATCTATGGCCTGATATGGTAACTGGAATTGCAGTGCAATCATTCACTGCCAAACACCACGAATGTTTCTGTTACTAATGATATCTCCAAATGTTATCTAGCTCAACTGTGGGAAAACTGAAGCATTTATGATTGGACACCAGCCCACCTGCCAGAAGGTCCACCACTAAGATTTTGGTAATGTTTTTAACCGGCATTTACATTTTGAATCTCATTAACTCATTTAGTTGTGTTTCTTTCAATTTAGAAATATTCCAAAAAATCAAATCTACAATCCTGGTTAAAAAAAAAAAGATTCTAAGGTTTTAAATACCAAAACATAATAAAAAAACTGTCTAGTCCTTACCAGGTCTTAAAGTTAGGTAAATCAGGTAAACCTGAGATGAACAACAATAGACATATTGCACTGTGTCATTATTTACTTAACAGAAACTAAACCAAAATGCAGAAGTACTGTGTGAAAAACTAAGTACACCCCATGATTCAATAGCTTGTAGTACCACCTTTAGTAGGCAATAAATTGAAGTAATTGTTTTCTATATGATTTTATCATGTCATTGTAGAGGAATTTTGGTCCACTCTCCTTTACAACATTGCTTCAGTTCATTAAGGTTTGCAGACATTCATTAATGCACAGCTCTCTTAAGTTCCTGCCACACCATTTCAGTCGGGTTGAGGTCTGGACTTTGACTGGGCCGTTGCAACACCTCAATTATTTTCTTTTTCAGCCATTCTGTTGTAGATTTGCTGCTGCTTTGCCTCACATTTGACTCAGTTCAAGGTGTCCACGTCCTGTGGCTGCAAAACAAACCCAAATCATCACCCCTCCACTACTGTGCAGACACCTGGTATGAGGTATTTGTCCTGATATGCTGTGTGGTTTTCACCCACTATGACGCCATGCGTTATGTGCAAAGGACATTGTTCCATAAGTCTTATGGTCTGATCAGTTGCAATTTTGCAAACCTAAGCTGTGCTGCCATGTTCTTTTTAGAGAGCAGAGGCTTCCTCCTTGCAACCCTTCCGAACATGCCATACTTGTTCAGTCTTCTTCTAATTGTGCTGTCATGAATTTTAACATTTAACATGCTAACTAAGGCTTGTGGAGTCTGAGATGTAGCTCTTGGGGTTTTTTTTACAGTTTCTCTGAGCATTGTGTCTGACCTTGGAGTAAATTTGCTGGGACATCCACTCCTGGGAAAATTGGAAACTGCCTTGAATGTTTTCCACTTGTCCAAAACTTATCCTTTTATAGAGGGGGTCACATTTGCTGATCAGTTAATGAAGTGGATTTTATTATCAGCACCGGGCTGTTTCTTACCCTCTTAATTCCTATGGAAGCAGTAAGGATGCACTAGTTTTTCACTCACTGCTTCTGTATCTTGATTTACTTTTTGTTAAATAAATAATGAGACGGTTTAATATGTCATGTTTTGTAAATCATCTGAGGTTGTACTTAAATCATTTTAAGTCCTGTTAAGGACTAAATTATTTTTATGTCCTGGTAGGTAAAACCTTAGAATTTAAAGAGGTTGTACTTACTTTTTTACCATGACTGGATACAATCAGCCACTAACCCACAAAAATGTGCAAAATCTAATCTTTCTGCTGTTGTTACTTTCTTTTCAATTGTATTTTTCAGTCTTGTGTAGCATATTTGTTTCAAAATGCAGCAAAGGGTGGGTATTTATCCCAAATCAACCCTATTGTTGCCCCTTTCACTACCTTTTAGTTAACTTCAGAATTAGTATTGCTAACACACTCCAAATTGTATTAATTAAGGCCTTGCATGCTTGACCAATGTTTATTCTGGCTTTGTTCTATGCACATGTACACTTGTGCTTGTACATGGGAGATGTGGACTTTAGTAATATGTGGATTTTATCCTGGATTTTATTTTATAATTTTGTGTTTCAGAAAACATGCTATAAAAGAAAACAGTAAAACAGTTATCAGAAAATTTACTAGTAAGTTGGGAACAGTGATTTATGCCCCTTTCAAAATGAATTTTAATAGCAGGTCCAAATTTAATTTGTAAACCACAGTAGCAGACAATTGTTTTGCTCCACACACTGCTATGCTCTCATGCAGCCTCATGGAGTTGTAAGCATGACTATACATTTTCAACATTGTTTTCTTTTAGCAGGCTAGAGGCTTGAATTAAAGCAAAATTAATTAATTAATTAATTAAAATTAAAAATTAAATTGTACAGAAGTCTCATTTATATTTTCAGGTAGTCATGGGTTCAGTTTATTGCTGACACTATACTGGAGGATTAGTCTATTTAAGTGCCACTAACTTCTGTGTCTATTAAACTGACAAGACACTCAGGCTGCAGTTATTCAGCCAACTGTACACACAATGGAGGCAAACAGTGTCGTATTGTGCGAGCCTCTACCGTACGCCATGCTGTAACCCCAGGTCCCATACAGAGAAACTGAGCTGAGTGTACGCTTGGCTGCAGCTTTGCACTGAAAAATCAGCTGACTGGAGGAAAGCAGCGTCCTGGCACGCTGGCGTCTGGCACTACACATCTGGCATTTAAAAGGCCTTGGAGCAAACAAGCTGACATTATTGTTTCGTGTGGGCTCCTATTCTATTTACAGCCACCTGGTTTTTGATATCTGTTGTTGTCATAGCAAAGAATGATGAGGAATTCAGTATTTTTATTCATTCTGCAACCAAAGGTCACAAATTCAAATCGCAATACAGATATTGACATGAATATTCTTTTCTTGGGAGTCCTTGTGTTCAATGAAATATAATTTTAATTTAAGTTAAAGTACATGGCGTTGAAAATAATGTGTGCTGTGGGTGTGGATATGTATTTTAGTCCTGTAAAGTTACTGTTGTTACAGACTTCTAAGACCCCAAAACACTCATTATTAACAAAACATAGGAAGGTACAATCACCACCACTTTGACCTTTAAGCAAACATCTATATCGGGTTGTTATATTGTGTACCCGTTCAAGTAGATTCATGTCCTTGAGGCATAATTGTTTCCAGCTCAAAAAGTTGAGTGTGGCTGCAGGAGCTGAATGGTTTTGTTGTTATATCTCTGACCTTTAAACTCACATGCCTATTTCCACATTGATTACATTTTTCATCAGGCACGAGCTCTGGTTGTTGTTACATGGATTACAGTTGCCGATGTTAAGACCACCAACACATCCTGATTAATTGTGAGCTAGTGCTACAAGTATAAGCCCACATTATTGGGGTGGTATGCTTTTCACATGGTCTATATATTGTTATTTGTAATTTTTATGAATGTAAGTGAGACAACCTGAAGTTTCAATATGAATAAAAGACAGTTGCAGTTACAAAGTTTATCAGCTCTATGTTTTGGGAGCAACTGTACATACCACTCTAATAGTGGCCAAATGGCTTAGTAGCCAAATGGCTTAGTTTAATAACAAGACAACAAGAAGACTGGAAATAAAAAAAGAAAGAAAGAAAGAAAGAAAGAAAAAAAAAAGCATGTCTGCCTCTGTTTGAAGAGAATTAATTTAGATGACATCTATGGCCTGAACACCTGATCAGTAGTAGATGATTTTACTTACAGAAGACAGAAATAAAGGCAGCAAGACCTATTAACAAAGGGTCTTTGCTCAAAAGACAGATCAAATAAATGCCTAGCAAAGCATCACAAAGGAGAAAGAAATGCATTCTTTCATTCCCTGCAAAGGTTTTTCAACAAAGTATTAAAAATGGGAATTTATGACTAAGTCAATCCCTCAACAGTTTATGCAGCTGTTCAACTCCTTGAATTAAAGCCGAAAGTTTGCTTTTAAATTTCATCCTGTTTGTTTAAGTCTAATTTGGTGGCATACACAGCTGAAATTATGTAAACTGTGTCAATGTGTATTACATTTCATTCACCTTTGTTTCATTTCATATCTATTTTGTATACTACTTTTTCTTGGTATTTCTCTCAAATCCCAGCCAGCCCTAGATTTTTACTAATGTTCTAGCTTTAATTCAGCTTTAATTCAAGGGGTTTAACAAAAGTGTTGCATTGACTGTTCGGGAATTACAGCAATTTTTATACACAGTCTCCCCATTTTCAGAGGCTCAAAACTAACGTACAAAGTACTTACCTGAATATAAGGATCTTTTCTGCCTCAAGTCTAGAACCCACGGCTCTGCCAGGTCTTTACTGCAGCTACCCTCAGTTGCTGCTTATTTGTGGCTCTTTCTGCCTTCAGTTTTTCCTTCAGTAACTAAAAAGCGTGCTCTGTTTTGCTGAGATAAGGTGAGCCACCTGCCCATTGAAGAATATCCCATTTCTTTGCCTTTATAAACTCTTGAATTGCTCTTTACAGTATACTTTGGGTCATTATCCATTTGTACTATGAAGCACCGATTGATCAGTTTTTCAGCATTTGGCTGAATCTGAGTGTAGATCTTTACAATGACACACCTACCTCCTTGAGTGTTGTTGACTTGGTTAGATGTTGTTTTTCTTAACCAGGAAAGAATTCTACGATAATGCACTTTGTCTTCTGTAGTTTTTCAGGCTATGGTTTTTTCTGGTGTTGCTGAGCTGGTCAGTGCATTCTTTTAAAGAATGTACCAGATTGTTGATTTGGTCACTCCTGAAGTTGTTACCATCTCTCTGATGAATTTATTTAATCTTTTCAGTCCAATGATGGCCTCCCTCACTTATACTGACGTCTCTCTGGGTCTCCCATTTAAAATTACAGTGAAAATTTTAAAAAATACAAGTTCAACACTTTGAACCAACTTCAGATATTCTGTCTGCTTCATTTGTCATGAAATAACAAGGGAACAGGCCTCACCTGCCCATAAATTGCTTGTCAGTCAAATGTCAAATTAATTTTGAGCCTCTAAAAATGGGGTACAATTTATATAAATACCAAATTTTTGTCAAATCTCTTAAATTAAAGCAGAATGATTCTAAAAAAATTTTTTTTGAAATCCACTGTGGTGGTGTGCAGGGGCCAAATTATTATAGTGGACCCATAGACTTAACTATAAAATGTTTGGTTTATACTATAAACAGAAACTGAAAAATTCTAAATATCTATAAAAAAAAAACATATATGGTACATCCACTATTAATGGTACATCACTAGCTCAACAAAATTCTTTAAATGTTTTTTTTTTTAACCACCAATAGTACAATAGAGTACGAGTATACAAGAGCAAATTAACTGGGAAGAATGTAAGCACTTCAAAAATGTTTATTTACTGCAGCAGTAAAACTGAGTTTGTCCATTTGAGTCCTTCATGTTAACAAGCCGAGTTGAAATGCTGACAGTACAGGAGTGAAACTCAGTTACGGAAAGCAGACAAATCTGCCTTCTTGAAGTGCTTTTTCAGATTACTGTAATGTGGCAAATTTTATAACTTTAGTCTTTTTACAAGGAAAATTATTACTTGTTAATACCATTTGGAGCAGCAAACAAAACAAATATTTTAGACTGTTAGTAAGATTTTTTTTAAAAATGAAATAAGCAATTTTCTGCCCTTATATGGCCTAGTACAGTAAATCTTTTTTTCCCCATTTTATTCCCACACAGAGGCTGTTCAATAATGCAGAACATGTTGCAGTTTGCAAACCATCTTCAGGAAAACGAAAGAATTTCTGGCATCATCAGAAAGCTGGAATACACCAGGGGATCTGCAACCATTGAACAGCAGTGGGAACACTGGAGAACGGGGATATAAGAAAGCACTCATTACAAAACACAAGACCTAACAGGAAACACTGAAAATGACTCTTTTCTGCAACTGCAAGGGTGATACTGAGTGTGGTGAGGAAGTCTGCTAAATGAAGCACTGCCTTAGCTTAAGCCTTAGGTCTTAAAATTATATTATTTATACATACATACATACATACAACCACTCTCCTAATACAGACACACACACACATATATATAAGTACAACTTCCAATATAATGCTCACAATCAACAAATTATGTCATGATTTGCATCATGTCTGTGGAACTTAGATCATTTATAGGCACTGGATAGTCATCATAGGCAGAACTGATATTTGTGCTATAAAATAAACAAAAGGAAAACTCAATTCAGACATCTTTTGTTGAGTAGACTTTATATACATCATACCATAGACACACACAGAAATATGGATAACAGGTGGACATTAAAAAAAGGAATAGTAAAATGCCCCATAATGTCCCCACAGGTTGTTGTGAAGCTGTGGGAGGATCTTGAAGTTCCTTAGGTCATGCTCTGTAGCTGCTGTAGTTTTGGAGGGCGTAGGTTGCAACTGTATCCAATAACCAACCACGGGTTACAACCGTGGCTTTTTCGGAAAGACCTGTGGAGAGGAGAGATGTTAATGTCTTCTAAAGATAAAGCACTGAATGTATGACCACACACGATATGAAACAGGACGTGAGTGTAGTGTAGGTGTAAGGTTGGAGCATCTGTATAGTTAATGCTTTAGCTCTAATAACAGTAAGAGCTAACAGTTGTAAAAGTATCAGTATTCATCTTTTAATGCATGAGGCTTGAATTACTCTACATTGTTCTCCATTTTCAGCAAATGCCATGAAGAGACCTTTCTGCAGTGTAATAGTCCAGCTCTCTATCCTTTCTGACTACCCTTAGCCTTTCGGTCGCACAAAGTCCCAAGCCAGCTGCCACTACTGAAAATATGAATCTATAAAAATCAGTCACAAATATATCATTTCATTTGTTGAAAGATGGTGCAGTCACAATTTAAAAAAATAAAAAATGTATTTAAATAAAATAAAAACAAAGCATTTATCTGGGACTACTTTCAGCTGGGGAATCATTGTTGAGCATTTATGAGGGGATGATGATGTATTTGGGAGCGACTTCTATGACTCTGTGTGTGTGTGTGTGTGTGTGTGTGTGTATGTGTGTGTGTGTGTGTGTGTGTGTGTGTGTGTGTGTGTGTGTATATATATTTATTTATTTATTTTTTAATATATATACATTAATAATTAAAGAAAATATTCAACTTCACAACTTTACAATTTCCCCCAAACTGCAGTAAGTTTTAAGTTACCTGATCTTGTCTTACTGAAGCAGCTGAAAATGAAGTG
>VUQS01032050.1:0-12926 GCA_015108495.1 Heterochromis multidens | reverse complement strand
TGGAGGGGGAAGTCTGTTTGTATGACAGTGCAAAAAAAAAAAAAAAGAAAAAAGAAAAGAAAAAGAAAGTCAAAGAAAAAGAGTCCTTAAAGGTCTGACATTGTCTCCTCTATTTCTCTGCCTCTCTGAAATATCATTCAATAAAAATACCTTCACCTCAGTTGCATTAACTAAACTCATTGGCTAATGCTGAGTGTGGCTTTATGCGCATGGGATCTGATTGGTCAGGAGGAGCACTGATTTGCATAAGGCGAGCTTGATTGGTTGACTGCAGCGTAAAAGCGTTGACCTGTGTGCGGTGCCACAAGAAGTTGGATTTCAGTGGTTGGTTTGATGGTTTTCGGTCCCTAGGAAGGGCTGCAAATAAGGTGGGCACAAAAGTTTCCCTCTTAAAGCAACAGTTACTGAACTTTTAGCATTACAATGACACATTTAATGGAATGCATTGCATTGAGATCATTACCTGATATGGACAAATGATCTTGGGAGCTGGAGTCTGAAAGGGGAAGTCAGAAATAACACTAAGCAAATAAATCATTCTACAGTTAAACTTTTTTATATGATTTTTTAAAAATCTCAATCTGTTTTACACTTTTGATAAAGTTTGCATGTGTCCAGTCGATCAAAATTTATAGACTCGACACATGTAGTTTGAGCCACTGCATAATAATCCTTATTATTAATTAACAATTGCATTTTATTTGGTTGGATAAATGTTAGTTTTTACCATTTTTATATGTGATGAGCTTAATTTAACACGTAAAGGCAAATTACAGCTAAAGAAACAACACAGTGTAACTGAAAAAAAGAGATTTTAAACTGCTTTCAAAAGACTTTTAAGCACTTTCATCTTGTCTACATGGATGCAATCTTTGATTTTTAGTTTGTGGACTAAACACTAATCCATCCACCCATCCATTCATCCATAAATATTCTTCACTTATCTAATTCAGGGTCCCGTGGGGCTGGCACCTATCCCAGCTGTCATAGAGAAGCACACAAGACAAACAAACAAACAAACAAACAAACAAACAAACAAACAAACACTTACTTTTAATTTCACTGTCATAATAGTATCAGTAGAGTATCAGAGTGGGCAAGCACTACAAACTATCAAATTAAAACCCTCCCGGCCATCACAGCGCACCGCTGCTGTTGGTCCCACAAGACAAGGATGCTCTTTTTTTTCTTTTGATGAATAAAATTAAGATCCCCCCAACCCCCCTCCTGCGCGCGCCCTATAAAGCCGCAACAGCTGATCCCGTGCACCACAGAGAGCCGCAGCTCCGCACGCGCAAGGAGAGGAAAGCAAAGAGAGAGAGAGGAGGAGAGAAGGGGAGAGAGTGAAACGAAGAGTTAGCGACTGGAGATGAGCTGTTCTGGTCTTCCACCTGCAGTTTCTAAAACAAATTTGAGCAATATATATATTTATATATATATATTTTTTTGAATGAACTGTGATTACGTTTTGGCTGAGTTTGTGATATTCGAGCGCGTGAAGCCCTGCGAAGCTCTCGAGTGGTTTCTTGGACTAAATTATTTGTCTTATTAAACACCCGACCTTTAACTAAGCATTGCAACTTTGAGAGGCACCGGTGCACCCAAATGTTTGTTTGTTTGTTTGGTTTTTTTTTTGGTCAAAAATCTTCATTTTGTTGACTCACCTGTATTGGGATTGCCACTTTTGAACAAACAGAAACCTTAAAACTGGTCGTTTTCGCCTTTCTGCTTCTCTCCTTTCCCTCTGGAGCTGAAGGGGCAGTAGCGGCTTGGCTGTGGCACGCGGTGTAGGGGGAAGAGTCTCGCGCCGGGAGGAGCTGTCCGGTGCTGAAACCACGAGCCTGGACGTTAGGAAGTGTTTGCTGGGAGCTGTCCCCGTGCTGAAGACCAGCGGTTTAGAATGAGACAATAATCTTTCTTTTAGAAGCAACGGAAATAAACAAACACGGCACGAGGGACGTTTTTAACGGAACAGCCATACAGGAACTGAATTATATTTTTATTTTTGATCCTTTAGAACTCCACAGGTCTTCCAGTGGCAAGTTAACGGAATGAAAACAGACCGTTTTCTCCATGAGATCCAACAATTACTTGCAGACATAGCCTGAATTTGACAAACTGTAGAAAAAAAGAAAGAAAAATATATGTTATGTATGGTAAAAATGCAGAAGCACGCGAGGAGAGCTTGGTTTGTTTGATCTTTGAAAGCCATGTCTCCACTTTTCCAGGCTGCTTGATGGGAGAGAGCAAGCATAGTTTTAGTAGCTGAATTAAGATTACATGGTTAAAAATCAGCTGATCAGTGTTTCATAGGTTGTGAGTTTAGACTAAAGTGGGATATAAAAGCGTCTGTTTATTGTGTAAGTGTAGGAGCCATCATGCCTCGGTCTTTCTTAGTGAAGAAAGTCAAACTGGACGATTATTCGGCTGCCGAGCTGGAGAGCTCATACGGTCACAGCCGAAGAGAAGAGCTCAGTCTGCGATTCCATCATGACAAAGGTTAGTCACACACCTACACACACACTCAAACACCAACACACACAGACAGGCGCCCATATAATGCCTGCCATACATCCCTCTGAGAATGTTTTTGTCCCCAGATTTAAAGCATTAGTCATGACTGTTTCAGAAGGAGCAGGAGAAGGGAATTACGGGGTCAAACTTCGGTCATAGCCCCCCAAAAATATACCATTTCCAAGCACTGAAATTATACTTGGTGAAATGCTCTCGTTCCATGAAACAGTCATATGTGGAGAAACAAATGAGAGGAAACCTGCACTCTCACTCTGATAAGAACCCCTCAAGGCTTGGGGCAATAACAGAGTGTTTAATAAAAAAATAGGTAATATAAGGGGGTAAATGTGTGATGCACATTGGATCTTTCTGCAGCTGGGTCAGAGGTAAGGGCAAAACACAGGGGCTTCTCATAGGCACTTCATCAGGGTGAACTATTAATTAGTTGTTTATATTGTTTGATACTCAAATAGAGGAAGTCATATCTAGACAAAGATAAAGTAAAGAAAAGAGGAAAGACTCTCTAGTTGAATTTCAGGTTTGGTTTACACCACCTTTACAACCTGTTATAGTCTTTAAGTGTACCTGTAGCATTTCACATTGTCCCCTGCCCTTCACTCTTACACAAAGCAATAAAACACACATTTACCTCAGAACAGTTGCTGGCATTAACAAGTTAGGCAGAAAAATAAATTTTTCCCCTAGGAGCATCTGAAGATCCCCGCGGAAGCAACAGGGAGCCAGAGAGCGTAGGATTATTGCAGAAAACCTTGCTAAATGATTATGTTAATACATTATGTCAGCAGCACACATACATTGGGATTCTCCGTTGTTCTCTTGCCAATTATATTATTCAAATCAGCTTTCTCTCCAGCACCTGTGAGTCACTTTCAAAGATTTCTGCAATCATGCCCAGTTACACTGGCTGCAAATGGTTCCCACGCACTGTATTATCTGGGATACATGGGCAAAATACAATAAGGAGTGAATGAGAAGGGTAATATTTGGGTCAAATATTCATTGGAAATGTGTGGAAAATTTAAAAAAAAAGTAATATTTACCTAGCATTTCTATACAGAATTCCTGTATTTGCTTTTGTCCGATGCTGTTAAGGGTTAAACCACAGAAAACATGCCCTGTGCACTTTAACAAAGATAGCAACTTTTCTCTATGTCAAGACTTTCTTCATATTAAAGACATGCTACTAGATAAAATTGCTATATACAAGGTAAATGGGTCACAAATCCACAAAGAAAGATTGGATAACTGTGTTTTTGCTTCACTTAGCCCCTTTTAGCTTTTTGTTTTGATTTATGTTTGAGAATCACTGCTTATCGTCCAATAAACAGCACCAACAATATGCCACACAGAAAAAGTGAAGCAAATAAAGTGGCAGATTTTTTTTTACATCGGAGTTTATGGAGAGCAAACCAATGCTGAAAGGAGTGAATGTTAAACTTGTAATTGGGTGGAGACTTAAAAAAAAAAAAAAAGGTTCCAATTATGTGCTAAAAAACTGGCCATAGCACCCTTACAAGGCAATAATTTACCAGGGCTGGGTGGCTGTCCTCTTGATTCTGCCCTCTAGTGGACAAAAAAACAATGAATACAGCTTTAAAGAGCTAAAAGAGAAATTCACCGTCACTGCACAGGGACAAGCGTGTAATGGAGTTAGTGCAGCCTGCTGGTTTTCACATTGTGCCAAGGTCAAATGTAAGATGAAGAGATCCCAGGCGTTCTGATGACTGATCTGAAACCAGAAACATGCAGCAGAGGCAGCAGCAGCAGCAGCAGTAGTGTTGTGGCAAGCATGTAAAGACTGGAGAAGCTTTCCCTTGTTATAAATATAACAACAGTTTGACTGAAGCAACTGCAGCTTGTTGCACACACACACACAAACACACACACACACACACACACACACACACACACACACACACACACACACACACACACATTGCTGTTTCTGTCAACTCGGCACATTTCCCAGGCAGCTTGCACAGCTGAGTGCACAGCATTACCCACACACACACACACACACACACAGGAAGCAGTCGGTGACCTACAAGTGTCCAAAGCACACAAGTGTGCGTCAGTTACTGCTGGTTTGGATCAAAAATTAAATTGTAGCTTGCAGCCTTTCTCTCTCTCTGCCTCTCTCTATTTTTTTTTTCTTTCCATTCCTAATTCTCAGTATTTCAAAGACACATGAAAGTGGGATGGCTCTAGTTTGGCAGAGTATTTAATCTTTAATAAGCATTTAGAACAGCTATCAGCTCTAATGCTGCTAAAGTACTTTGAAATGAATACAGAGTTGACACAGCGAGACAGATACTGAGACAGAGAGAGACAAAAAAACAAATAGAGACAGTACACTGATGCCGAGACGTGCAGCAACAGCAACAGTCACAGTCACAGTGCTTTAAATGAAAAGGCATGAAAGGGAATGGTCATGTTTAATTGGCAGGGATCGTGGAAAAAGGTTCTGTGTGAAAAAAAGTATCCTAAAGACAGCGAGCTTGTTTTTGTTTCTGCCTGTCAGTCACATATGCACAGCTCAGTCTGGCTGTTAGTACAGGTAAAGGAGAGGTGACATGGTACACACTGAATAGTCAAAGATAATGCAGATGGATAGGGTTATTTTGCTCACTTGCTCCCTATCCTTTATTTCTTGGACACAGGACCAAAGATTTCTGCTAATTTGTCATAGATCATATAGTTTCCTACATCACCATCAGGACAATTTGCCCTCTATGGCAGCCAAGAAATAATTAGTTATATGATGTATTGAGATAACATTTACTGAACACCCTCTTTTTGTTCCCAGAAAGATGAACCCTTTTTATCATAGAGGCTAAATTGGCTTTCCGTGTCTTACTTATCCATCAGGTCATGACTGCGTATTAGTATGCTATTTCAGAAAACAAACAGTATCATTATTTTTTCACTAAATCTTAGAAAGCATTTTGTGCAGTAACACTTTGGAAGTTGTTGATATCTTTACTAACTCAACTTCAGTCAGAGCAGTGGTTCTTAAACTTCTTTTGCCATGGCCCCTATTCGAAGCAGAAAATTGTGCTACAAACCCCACAGTTTTTCTTAAGCAATCATTAACAATTAAAAAGAGCCACATTAAATTTTAGTGGAATAAAGGTCAGCACAATAGTATCAGCAAAACTGAGCAGGCCATGAAGTCAGTCTTGACAGATCAGCTGATCTCAGTGCCAGCCCACATTAACTGATGGCTCAACTCTGCTCTTCTACACATCCAGTTGACTATCCCACATAGGTTGCTATTTAACCCTCTGAGGTCTAAGTCATCATCAGCGAGGACCCCAACCCAAACCCAGTATTTTGTAGAAAGGCAAAACTGACTTTTCTTAAAAAATGTGTAAATTGTTTTTGATTTGTGTCAGTTACATTGATTATTTACTTTCTTCCCTCATTGCCAAGACTTGGGGGAACTTCTTCATTGGAGTCCTCGCTGATGATGACTTAGAGCTCAACTGCTGCGCATCTGCAAGACACTTTGCAACCAACCTTCTTCTTTCAAGCTGTCTCTGATTTAATGTCACATCATTTAAAGTCACATTCGCTGTCACTGATGCCTGCTTTGCTCTGTACTGTGGTCTTGCTGCTGCTATCCCCACCTCCATCTTTCCACGTTTGCACATGGAAAGGCAGGGAGGTCCCAGAACAGAGCCATGCTGCCAAATATAAATTAGTACAGATGGAGATATCAATCTTCTTGTGACTATAGTGGTCCTTAATTTATTTTAGTTTCATATATTCCACATTTCCCCACCTGCAGTGGCTCTGTGCCCACCGGTGTGGCATGTGCCACAGTTTGGGAACTGCTGAGTTAGAGCAAGGTTCGAGAAGGGAGGGAAGCAGATGTAGGTGGTTTATCTGCAGCAGCTTGCAAGGCAATACCACCTCCAGTGCAGCTGCTAAGTATCCACTAGTCCAGGACTGTAGCTGCATTGGAAACTGTCAGTTTGAGTGATTATGAATCTCTACAACATCTTCAAGACTCCAGCTGCTCTTAGTCAATATACCTGGTTTTAAGGGTCCAAACGGAGCACTTGGTCATGTTTCAAAACTTTACTCATGCTCTATAAAACAAGGCACACACACATGTGGGCACACACACAAACACAGTACTTCCTTCCAGAGTGCAATGATTGAATATTTATGATTCATGATTTTCTCTCTCCACTCCACACCTCTTTTCCCAGCTCTCTCTCTGTTGCTATTCCCTTTATTTTCTCTCTCTATTACTCGGTCTTAATTAAATTCGAAAATGTTAAATTAGCATGAGAGCTGTGTACAGGACTGCCAAACCACCCAACCACCATCACCACATTTAACATAGCATTACTTTCTCCCTGCTACGTCTCGTCTCGTCTCGTCTCGTCTCGTCTCGTCTTTCTTTCTTTCTTTCTTTCTCCCTCCCTCACCTTACTGTGACTCTCCTTTCTCTACCCTTCTACCCTCTGTCTGTTGTTCTCATCACATTATCGACCAACATCTGAGCCTTTCTCAGAACTGCATCATGAAATTATATTACCAGCAATAGTATCTCCTCTGCTGTCTGTGTCTTAATGCTCACAGAGTGCTAATTGAAATGGAGAGCTATTGATCGGCATAAATCCACAGGAGTTGTGGCCATGGGTTATTAGCTACCAGTCTCTCCTTGTGTCTGTTACAGTTTAGCCTGTTGAGTGCCAATAATAGAAATAATGAAGCAGCTGGCATCATAATACAGCATCAAATAATTCACCAGATTTGTCAGGGGTTGTGCAAAAATATGCAGGTTGCTTTGGAATTTGTGAGTCTCGGTGGAGTGTACTTCCTGTTTTCCATCAAGAAGGAGACTGTCAGTGTCAGTGCACCCACTGAGTAATGCACCGGACCCCCCCAGCTGCTGTAATAGAGATACTCTTTGTACAACAGTTGAGATTTTGACAGCCCTGAGGTGTGACTGTGTGCAGCGTCAGACCTGTCAGAAAAGGTGCAGCTGATGAGGAGCAAGTGTGCTCACTAAGCCCTTCTGTGAAAAATAAAGATTTCCCACTGAGGGGAAGAGTGTCTCCTCCTTACTTGTAAGGACTGAAAAGCATTTTACTACCACTATGAATACCACAACTGTCTCCTTCCCTTCTGCTTTGCATTACCTCCAAAAACGATGTGAAGGTATTTCTTTCGGATCGAGACTCAACTTGGTCTTTTATGGATACTTGCATTGCGCATGTGGTTGACATGATCCTCATTGTGGTACAATTGATATTTAGAAACCAGAGATGCCAGGCTGTGATCAGTAATGTAATGTTGTCTGGAGACGAAATATTAATAATGAATGAACTTCTGTGAACAAATGTGATTGAGGCCTGCCTTTTTGCAATTATAAGAAAACAGTCTAATTTTCTTGGTAGTACTGGATTCTACAGAGCCCCTAGGGTCTTGAGTAGGATAGTAACATATGCTATAACATGTATTAGAGCCATATCTTGTATTTGTAGCACTCAGATACCTTTGTTGTCTGGAATTTCGTTGTATAACTAATTGTTAACAGTTTGGTGGATAGATGGACTAAGTTCTTACGTTGCATTTATAACTTCTGTTTTTGTGTTCTGCACTTTTTTGCCCTAAAAAGTGTGGAATGATTAACATTTGAAATCGTCCAAATAAAAAAAAAAAAAAAAACAACAAAAAAAACAGGAACTATTTTCTTTTTACCGATCTCAGCTGTGTGTCTCTACAGAAAAATGCATCTACATATGATGAGAGAGTCATGCTCATGCATCATGATGGGATGTGAACATTACTGGCGACACCCCTCAGCTGAGCTGTAATGTCAGCTGGCTGCGTGCTTCTTTTGGAGAAGGAAAAAGGAAAATAGTCCCTACATGTAATCCACAGCAAAGTCTGTAAATGTTTTGAGGAATCAGGTTCTGGAATGAGGAATTGTTCCTGGGTTTTTGAGATATACTTATTTATTTATTTACTGGTGCTTTGAGCAAAACATGGCAAGTTCCTTGTGGTTCCATTATATCCAAGAAGAAGCAGACAGTTTTATAGCCAAAATGTCTCAAACTGGAAAACTGACACCCAAACAAATTGGATGGATAATTAGCACTAAAGGTCAAAAGAAAAAGGCATAATTTTAATTTTGTGGTGAACTGTCCCTTTATGTTTTGGTTAGAGACAGGTTTGCCAATGCTCAAATGCCCCTTTTCAACTCTATTTCAGTTTTGTAGCACTCATGATGACTTATCTCTTTCTTTGTCTCTTTAGGTTACGTCAGTGATTATCTGAGTCCTAATCCTTACGACGATGTGGTTGGCAGTGACTCATCAGTCATCTCTAAAGTACCCTCCCCGAGCCACTCATCAGTCATCTATGGCCGCATCAACGACACATATTCTGGCATCCACAGTGATATCCATGGCGACTCAGACCAGCCTGACAGCCCCCGGTCCGAGGTTTCGTCATCAGCTGGCGGATACATCAATGGCGATACAGCGGTGAGTGAGGGATACACTGTGGATGCGTTTTTTATCATGGATGGACGGTCACGAAGGAAAACCACAGGAAACCTGAGGGGAACGGCCCAGAGGCACACCTGCAGTGAGTGTGGTAAAACCTACGCCACGTCCTCCAACCTGAGCCGGCACAAGCAGACGCACAGGAGCATAGACAGCAAGATGGCCAAGAAGTGCCCCACATGTGGGAAAGTGTATGTCTCCATGCCTGCCATGGCTATGCACCTGCTGACCCATGACCTCAAGCACAAGTGCGACGTTTGTGGCAAAGCGTTCAGCCGACCGTGGCTGCTGCAGGGCCACATGCGCTCGCACACGGGGGAGAAGCCGTTTGGGTGTGCGCACTGTGGCAAAGCGTTTGCTGACCGGTCAAACCTGCGTGCTCACATGCAGACACACTCTGCCTTCAAGCACTACAAGTGTAAACGGTGTAACAAGACGTTTGCACTCAAGAGTTACCTGAACAAGCACTACGAGTCGGCATGCTTCAAGGGGGCATTCTCCCCTCTGAGCTCCCTGGGAGAATGACTGGGGTTGTTTTAATTTATTTACATCCAATTTTCCTGGCCTAATTCCCTACTTTTATTTCTTTCCCCCAAAAGCAGAATCTGAGTGTTACAAGGAAGGAGTGTTTTCTCTGCAAGAATCACGAGGTATATAACAAAAATAGATTGAAGTTGTCTGTTTCTATCAAGAACCCTCCAATCTCTCCTTTGTGTTATCTTCCCTCATCTGAAAGTGGAGTGAAAAGTTTTCGATGCTTAATTTAGACTGTCACCTGCGTCGATAAGTTACATCCCATTGAGGCTGTTTGAAATATCTGTGAAGATAAATAAAGCACAGCACATCTAGCTCATCATTTTTGAAGATACCTAGATCTATTTATGTCCATATCTACCCTCATCATTCTGTTTTTTTCCCCCAATCCACGAGGAAATGACACTAAAGCACAACTCATGTCCAATCTCCAAGCATGAATCACATCATCAGTTTTCTTCCAGTGAGATTCAATGAGCTTTCAGATTTTATGCTTTTCTAAAAACAAACCTTCATAATCTAAGGATACATGTGGTGTCCTGCTTTTACTGAGACTGACCTTGGACTGAGCTTACAACGATAAAGCATCAAAACAAGGAAAGCACACAGCATTTCTTCTGTGCAAGTAAACAAGGTACTTGTAACAATTTTTATTTATACAACTGGACACCTACAGTATACAGTGTCTGTATACATGGCTACTGACATTACCACAATGAACTGTGAAGAAAATACAACCTGTTAAAATGTGGTAGCACAGGTAGTACACCTGTGTGGTGAGAAATAACGTATTTTTAAAACCATGGACATAAGAGCTGTTTTCTTTACTTCTAGGTAATGTTGGGATATGTGCTTACAGTGGACAGTCTGTATAAGTTCTAGTTCAGGATCAGATGGCTAAAAATTCTCACTGAGCCACCAGGGTATTCCTTAACAGTTTTCCTATAACCTAAATCTGATGTGTTTTTTTTTTTTTTAATTTGTCAGTGTTGGATGAGGAATGAGACATTAAAAATGTCCTGGTTTTCCTCAAAAGGTCAAACCTTTTTCCAGTGTTGTAAAATATTTTAGTTGCCATCAAGAAGCACAGCATTCATCTTCAAGGGTTTTATCTTTTTTATGTGTCTATTTATTTATTTATTTATTTATGCATTTATTTGCTTTTTTTTTTTTTTTGCCTTTGTTACAAATATGCCAAAGCATTTGACACTTTCTAATTAATGAATATCTTTTTACTTTTGTCAGCCACTTTAATTATTTAAACTACTGCATGCAAAAAAAGAAGAAAAAAATAACAATAGCTTAATAATGGAATCTATGCCAATTTTATGAAACTTTTTTGGATATTTTGCCAAACCTCTTAGATAACTGGCAAATTGAGCAAATTTCTGTTTTGGGCAATATTTCGTTGATATCCGATAGAACAATAATGCATGATATTTTTGAAGAAACGTGAGTCATAACTGGTTGAAACATCTTGATTTTTTTCAAGTACCACTATTCTATGTAGTTATGAGAAATTAAATTTCAGGGAGTTAGCGAACCAAGTTAGTGTTAAATAATGGCGGGTTGGGTTTGGAGCTCTAAATTTACAGGGACTGTGACACTGCTGTGAGAGCCAGTCAGAAAGATCAAATTAGAGTAAGCAGGGAGTCTGTTTTCCAAACTCAGCTGCTTTGGTATGTAATGTGCTTGAAAACTGTTGCATCCTAGTTACCATTTTATATTGGTATCATTATAATCTTATAGACAGTTGTGTCTGTATGAGTATTAGCAGCTGCTGGGGCTTCCAGGGGTTCACACAGGTGGTTCTACTCCTTTAGACAGAGGGCTCTGGGTTGGGTTGGGATGGGTCTTTTTGTACATGGTTTATGCACTGCCTGCCTCGTATTATTATTCTAAAATATTGTAGAGAGTAGAAGGTACTGCTGTAGACCTCTGGTGCTGAAACATGGACGAAAACGCAAACCCTAAACAGTTAAAACTGTGGCCACTCTTCTGCCTTGGTTGGATATTGTAATTGCTTAATATGTGAAACACAACAGTTGTGGTGCTGAATGGGGTTCTCTTTGATCCTGACTAGTCCTTGAACACAGCCAGAGTTTCTTCCTGTGAGCTGGTCACAATTACTGTGCTCTCTTCTCAGTTTTTTTTATTAGTATTTTTTTATCATCCAATCAGAAGATCAGTTTTGCTCGAGGGCTTTACATGAGACATGAAAACAAAAACTCCATTTGAAGACTCAAAGGCCCTTCTCGGTTTCAGGGTGATTTTTCTTTTCATCATCTCTGGCTGATGTGAGTTTAATGTGGCAGTTCTTGATATAACTACAACTTTTGTTGAGAAGAAAGAGGAGACATTTGGTCAATATTTCAGCACCAGAGTGCATCGCTGAACACTTAGATTCTACTATGAACTACTGTAGCCTACTATAGCCACAAGCTAGTTTACCTATTCTTATATAAAAGCACTTCCTCTTATGAATTATATCCTACAACTTTTTCTTTCAAAGATAGTAGCACAACGAAAGAGTTTAGATTCAGGTAGACAATGCCTTGTATGTAGAAATAACCTCTTTCTCATTTTTCTACTACGATCAAAGGTTAAAATGACAAAACAACAGAGATGCTGATGTAACACAGGCTGTGTGTTTCCTACACCAGAAAATACTGTTAAAAATGACACCTTCAGTATATGCTGTGTCATTTTTCTTAATATATTTGTGAACGCATCTACACCACACCTTTTTTTAGAGCAAATAAAAACGTAACTATTTTGCGGCAAGAGGCCTTGTAAATAAACACTGATGTGACTTTGGAGTCTGATTATTTCTACAGATCTGTAAAGAGTGATGATGATGATGATGGCAGTGATGATGATGAAGGGGAGAATGATCAACTTTTTTGGAGCTTCCTGCTTTGTTTTGAGTTCTTCCTCTGAGGTTTTTTTGGGACCTCAAATGGCTGGTTTGAAACAATGTAAAGCACAATGACAACACTGGGCATTTTGTTTCACTTCTAAATAAAAAACGACTTTGAAAAAAAGTCATGTTGAGTTTGTCTTTTTTTCCGCTGAACACTTTGCAAACACACACATGTAACTGTTATGCCTTTAGTCATTATGCCACAAGGCTGAATCAAGCTTAAAAAACACTGGAATTTACACTGATCACTTCATCAGGTACACCTGTTCAAATGCTCGTTTACACAAATATCTAATTAGCCAATCACATGGCAGCAACTCAATGCATTTAGTCATGTAGACATGATCAAGACAACCTACTGAAGTTCAAACTGAGTATCAGAATGGGGAAGAAAGGTGATTTAATTG
>VUQS01032049.1:38515-56558 GCA_015108495.1 Heterochromis multidens | reverse complement strand
GGGGGGGGTATAATTCTATTATGTTATGGGGACATTAGTGGTTATAAAATAATATTATGAGGAGCTATCTTTTAGGGACAGAAAGCAAACCCTTATAAGTTAAATCAGTGCATTTTACATTAAAGACTTGGTCAGAGGAGTAAAGGTTGTGGTAAACCTCCAGGAAATCAATGTAAGTCAATGTGATGTCCTCTGAAGTGACGAAAAACAACTGCTCGGGTGTGTGTGAGTGTATTTCTTCGTTCCAGGTGATGAAGGTGCCCTTGTTGCCTCTTTTCTCTCCAGTCCCAGAGATAAGTCTCACTTGCAATGATGACTGATACTGAATGTAATTAGTCCGGAGACAAGAACATTACTTTGAAAGGGCTTTGTGTGTGTTTGTGTGTGGATGTGTGTGTGTTTGTGTCGTGCTGACCTTTCTGCGATGTGCAGCTGGCGAGCCTCTAGAGCCAGCTTGCTGAGTGTCTTCCACATGGCTTCAGTCTCTGGTGACATCTCCAGAGTCTCGAGGAAGGCAGTGGCTCTGGAAAAAGCACACACATGCACAAGTAGAGCTGAGCCAGGTGGCAAGACAGACCATAAAGCAAGGATTCTATGCTGCAGATACCCAGCACAAATGCTCTATAAAGATACAGAGCGGCAGAGGAGCTGTAAATATCGAAGAAACTGTGTTACAGCAGCTATTCCCAAACTGGAATGGGAAAATCTTCTACGGCCCTTTCATCACAACCAGGCTAAGATTGTGTAAGAGTGTTTTTATTGATTCATTTGGATCTTCTAATGATTTACTAGCTGAAATTGATTCTCCATTAACAGCTTTAGTTCCACCACCTGACAGCCACTGCTCCACTCGTCTTATATCTGCTAACAACAAGATATACAAGGAGTTCATGATCAAACGTTGGTCAAAAAATGAAGAATAGCCTGTAATTTTTAAATCCCACGGCTTCGTTTTTAAAATGTAAATATTTAATGATCACTTCACTTTAAATCAATCACTTTAAAACCTAATTACAAAACTGAAAATTAAAAGTTGTATTTATTTATTGTAAATTACTTTCACAGCCCCTTATAACACACAGTTTTTGTAAAACTGACATACTCGTTTGCACATCCAAAATAAGATCCAAAATGTAAGGCCCTTCAGAGTTAATGTAGTTTTATTATTAATTGTTTTATTTTATTTATGCAGTTTTAAATCTTTTTCTTTAATTCGGTTTAGTAAGTTTCCACAGTGGGTTTATTTGTTTCTGTTTACTATTTTATTGATTATAATATGTGTGGTATATGTCAGTTTGTAAGATTTAAAAAGTTTGGAAAAGAACAAAAAGAATCAATCATCAATCATCAATACAAACTCAACGACAGCCCAGTCTCAATGGGACTCAAAGTCAGTGTGTCTTTTGTCCTGTTTTTCTCCCCTCACCCCCAGCCGGTCACAGCAGATAGCTGCCCCTCCCTGAGTCTGGTTCTGCCAGAGGTTTCTTCCTGTTAAAAGGGAGTTTTTCCTTCTCACTGTCACCAAGTGCTTACTCATAGGGGGTCATCTGATTGTTGGGGTTTTCTCTGTATTATTGTAGGGTTATACCTTACCATATAAAGCACCTTGAGGCAACTGTTGTTGTGTTGTGTTTGGCGCTATATAAATAAAATTGAACTGAACTGAATTAATTTTCAATATTTTTCACACCTAGTTTAAGTTTTTTAATTTAGTCTTAGTCAATCTTAAAAACTGTCAGGATTTGTTTGAGAGAGAACCCAAATGCAGGACAATTATGCAGACAAAGTGAACAAAAAACTAGCCTTAATTTGTCTGATGCAGAATTCCAAACGAAACAAAAAAAAAAACACATGAAGACATGACAGTCCCACAAATAGAGCCATGAAGAAGTCATAAAGAACTATCTACAGCCAGATGAAGAAAAAAAGAGGCCTGCAACAGGCCTCTGATCCCAACGTCCACAGAGGAGGTGTGACTTTTCCCCCACGATCTGTGCACGTGAAATGAAGAAAAATGGTGCTGTTTTAATGGCAAAGGTTAACAACATTAAATATTTATGTTTTCTATTATTGTATGAAGTAAATCAGTAAATAAAAACTATGCATGGTCCTGTGTTTGACTATAAAATGCTCTACAAAATACACAGCAAGTCATAATGGACGTTCAGATGTTCTCAATCTAATAAAGTCTGCTGAGGAGATCACTGGACCAGTTAGAAAGATTGTTACTGGTATGACCTAAAAAAAAAGATGTAGAACTTCTTCAGTGTGACAGCTGCTACAGAGGGACCGGGGATCTCTTCTTAATCTAATTTAATCAGATTCAACAACATTAGTAAAATAGAATTTAGAAGGCTTATTTGACAGATTAGTGGACTGCAAAGATTTATAAGAACTATGAGAGGAATAAGAAAGTGCTCCCTAGAAAGTTCAAAATTACTTTACAAAATCATTACAACAACACAGCACAACATTACAATAATAAGCTCAGATGATCATTGGATAAAATTTGATGTTTAACAGAAGTTCACATATTCAGTGGCACTTGTCCCCTTGTTAAAAGATTTTTATTGTTGGACTCTACAAGTATAGCTTTGCATGATTCACAGTTCAAAATAACCCTTATATATAAGCCTGTACTAATGCTGACATTAGTGACAATGCATCAGTGTCTAGTGTCAGCTACAGGCCTGACAGTGCTCACTGGAGGACAAAATAACCTCCTGCACACACAATGCCATGTCAAAACAATCCTACATTCAATTAATAGTTGTATACTGTCTCCCAAAAAACAGCAATTAGATAAAAAAAAAACTAACTTTACACCCTAGAGAGAGAAAAAATATATGACTTTTCAAAAATATATTCATCATTTTTCAATTCCTTCTTCTGAATTCAACACTTTTTATGACATTTCTTTCCTATGAAAGAACATAAAAGCTATAAGCAACCAAATTTCTCCTAAAGACTCCCAAAGTGCTAGAGGAAGGAGTTGAGTTGACGCTCCTCCCAAATAAGAGAGGTCAGTTATAATTATTTACTCCATCTGATGAGGTGGCTTCACAAGAGCATCCTTTCGGAGGTGTTTAAATCACAACACACTGAAGGGATGGATTATATCTCCCAGCTGGCCTGGGAGTGCTGAGGAAATACTCGAGAAGAGCTGGAGGAAGCTGCTGGATAAAAGGACATCTGGCCTGTTCTGCTCGCCCTGCTGTCACTGTGCCTCTGACCCAGAAAAGTGACAAGTGCAAGGAAGGACGGACGGACGGATGTTCACACTGCATCACAACCATCATTTTGATAGGCTGTATGGTTTTATTTAGCAGGCTGTACTCACCTGTCATAATCTCCATCATCAACAGCAGTACCAAACTCAATGAGGCCTTCGTCCAGGGTGTACGTCACCGTGTTGACGCCCTCTGTCACGATCACATCCGTCTTCCCATCAGCTCTTTCAAGATCCACAATGTCTCCCTGACGAAGAAAGGAGAAACCACATACTGTGCATATGTACAAATTTAATTTCATGCTTCTTTACACTTCCACACTGTGTTAATAAAGTAAAAAAAATTACTTTTTGTGCTACTGCATTTATTAGACAGTTTTAGTCACTAAATACTTTACAGATAAAGCTGTTACTTATAAAAATAAATTGAGTCAGGCTTTTGATTTTGTAATTTCTGGTTTACGTGCACTCCTGCCAGTTTTGCTTCTGCACTTTGTGTAGTTTCCTGTTATGGTTTTGAGCCGCCGATGTTGTTATTTCCTGTTTTATTTCGAAATCACTCACTTTGTTTCATTCCTGTTAATTTTGCCTCTTTTTGTGATTATATTTAGCAATTTTATGTTTTCTCCATTTTTTCTGTTTAGATAAAGTTTTTTTGTCATTTTTTTACCCTTCCAATTATTGTCCTCCCTATGTGGACATTGATTTTGCTTACTCCTTGTTTCAGTAATTTGCTACACAGTTTGGTACTTTGGCTTTATTTTCTTTTTAGTTTTTTTCTCCGTGAAGCATCCTAACCAAAGTCTCTCTGGAAGTGAGTCCTGGAACTCTGCAGCCATCTCAGCAACAAGTCCAGGGAGTTATAGGAGCTGTTCTCTTGAAGCCTTTAGCCCCCAGTCACACAGGGCTAGAGGCAGGTTAGCGACCCCCTGTGTATTCCCTGACCGGTTACAAGTAGTTGCTGGCAGTTGCTATGAAATCAACTTCCAAATCGAAACTGTTTGCCTTGAAAGCAGACACTGTGCCTTTTTAAGTGTGCTGATTTCAGTGGTAAAGCACAGCTTTTACTTTGAAGGCGAACATTCTCTGTTTCCAGTTTGTATTGCCCTTTTTCAAGTTTCACTACTGCTCGGTGGTTAGTTAAGTGTTTTTATAGAAAGTCTGCATCTTCCATGCAGCGGCAATTTGTTAATGACCAAAGCAATCAAAGAGGTTTTTGTGCAGTACCCTCATTGCAAATGATTTGCAACTTCTAGCAACCACTTGCCAACCGGTCAGGGAGCACACATTTTTCCCTAGCAACTGGAAGTTGCTAAGAGGTCACCGACTGGTCTCTAAGCCTGTGTGACTGAGGTCTTATTAATTTAAATGAATGGGAAGAGAGGTACAACTTTTATTTAAATGGTTACCAAGTCATAAAAGCTCCATGTAAAGAATCACCAGTCTAACCCTGTGAAAAACACAAAAAAATTGGTCATTTTGCCCCTAAAACAATGTTTAAAAAGCTTGGTTCCCTCTGCTAATTACACCTGTAGTATGCATGCACACAGTCCATGGCTCAGTCCAGTTTACCAACACAATCGACTTACACTGAACGAATGCCCTGTTAATTCTCATTATGGATAAGAAAAACGATGAGCACACTTAAAGGCATATTTATTACAAAAAACAGACGATAGATGATATGCCTGCCATGACACAAATTAAACTTTTTGTTAAATGTTTATTTAACTGGGAAGTGAAACTCTTGAGGTTAAGAATCTCTTTTGAGAGAGTGTTCTTGGCCAAAAGATGCAGCATTAACCAAGCATGTTTTTTTCTATGCCGGGAGAAACCAGAGTTCCTGAAGAAAACTTTGGCAAACTCCACACAGAAGGGCCCTGCCCGGGCTGGAACCAACACGATGGGCCTATGTTTCCCAGTTTGACTCCTCAGAGGTTTTTAAACTTTATTTTGAGCCAAAGTCCTGAAACATTTTAAGCTTTTATTTACAGATTTCACTGGTGATTTAATACATGTAGTTTTATTTCCAGTCATCACTAAAATGAAAGTTGTGACTTTCTTGTCCATTCATTTAGATAGAAGCTTCAAAATAACTGTCCACATATACCTGAAAGGTATCACCAAGATGGCTGCTGAGTGACTGACTCTGCTTAAATACACTCATCTCACTACTGCAATATTCAATTCACTTCAAGTCAGTTTTATTTATATAGTACCAATTCACAACAACAATCACCTAAAAGGGCTTTGGTACCCAATAATATAGTGATCCTTAATGAGAACTCCCACTAAAACCTGTGAAATCAAATATTTGAAAAGAATTATGGCCACCACATAACAGCAACAATTCTTTATCCATTACAACCCTCTGCTATTTGTCTGCAAAATAAAAATGTCTTGCACAAAGCTCACTGCACTTTGCAAAAACATAAATCAGCCACACAAGAGGCTGCTCTGCTTGGTTTTTATTATTAATGAGAACACCAGCAAGTGTTAACGCAAGCAGGTTTCAAAACCCTGCGCACGCCAAGGGCGACTCACTGCCTTAGGACAGCGGCACAAAAGCTGGCGCTCTGTTAAGGCTTCACCAGCAACACAAAAAAGCTGGAGGATAGTTAAAACTAAAACATGTGGCTTGAGCATAAACACAGTGGAGCTATTCCAAAAAAAAAATAATAATATCATGGAGAAGCTTTATCAAACAAGCCAGCCAGGGCAGGTCCAGAGCCTTGAATTCAGGCCAAAATGTTTCCTTTGAGGAATAACATATCACCCAAAAGGTAATGATGCTGACCATACTTACAGACGTGGACAAAAATGATGGTACCCTTAACTTAAAATTCTGTTGCACAATCTTTTGAGGCAATCACTTCAATCAAGTGAGTTCTGTAACTCTCAATAAGACTTCTGCACCTGTCATGGACATTGAACTTCTGAATAATATGCTCAACTGTAGTCACAGGAACATCAAGCTGCTTGGAGATGGTCTTATAGCCTTTACCTGTAACATTCTTGTGAATAATTGTCTTTCCCATCACCTGAGACAGTTGTCTCCTTAGCTTTGTTGTGGTCCATGTTCAGTGTGGTACACACCATGGCACCACACAGCACAGTGACTACTTTTCACCCTTTAAATAGGCAGACTGACTAATTACAAGTTAGAAGACACCTGTGATGCTAATTACAGGACACACCTCAGTTTAACATGTCCCTATACGCAACTTATTAACTTATTATCTTTTCTGGGGGTACCATCATTTTTCAGTTTCATTAGTTTGTTTTTAAAATGATTCAATTCAAAAGCAATGTCTGATTTTCATGTGTTAATTAGTTAATTAGTTAATGAGTTAACATTAGTTTTAATTAGTTAATTTTCAGCAAATTTTTATTTCTTATTACTTTTGTCAGTTTCAAGTTATTTCTGTAGCCACTGTGGGTTTTTCTTTCTTTAACTGAAGGGTACCAACAATTCTGTCCACGTCTGTAAATCATATTTACAAAGAGAACAAAGGCTCACCTTGATAGGGAACATGGTGATGCTCTCGGGGCTGTCGATGCTGTACCAGATGCAGAGGTTTCCCCGGTTTTGGGCGACCACCACATCGCTGCCGGGCACCCACTGGACATAAGAGCAGAAACTCAGCAATGTGGTCTTCACGCCGGACTCTATGTCGTACAGATGGAGCTGAGGAGGACAGAGAAAGATAGGGGGATATAGAAACTCTTTATTTCATCATCAGCATGGTCTTACCCCCATCAAGTGCAGTGGTAAAGGCAAAGTCCAGCAAGAGTTACTGTACATAGGAAGAATAATTCCAATCTCAGCTGTGACTGTTAAATACAAAGCTGGAGTCCAGAGACAGTTAGCCTGGCTTAGCATAAACAGAAAAAATAGGCAGAGACTATGCAAAGGTAACAAAACCACTTCCCGGTCCATTAAAGCTCATTTGAATCCACAAAAATACCATATTTTTTTACTGCTTCACGGGAAATTTTACACCAACAGTACTTTTCACCAGATTATGTGTTACCAGATAATCTTTTACTATCTTTAAAAGAGCTTTTCTTGATTTGCCTGGAAAAGTCATTTCAAGAGCATTCAGACCATCATGGATCACCACAACTCCCCACTGAAACCCAGACTAAGTGGAATTTAATTTGATTTTAACTTTTTAACAAGAAGAGTTTAAAGAAGAAAAGAAAAGAATTAATAATAATTAATTAAACCCTTATCTCCTTTCAAGAAACAGTCTGAATTGTCCTGCTATGGTTTAAGGAGGCTGGGAAATATGTCTCGCTCTCTTTCTCTCTCGCTCTTAGACCAAGCAGCTCTTCAGCATCCTCAGATCCTTGCTTCTCTGCAGGGATTTATTTTCTTTCCTTTCAGATGGAAACTCTGGTGTTTTTTTTCTGCAGCTTCATCTATTGGTTTAGTTTACTTAAAACCTCATTCGTTTAGGAATGGAAGTTCTGGGTTGTATGATCCATTGCATAGCAGGCCCAGACTCCTTCCACCTTTTTCGTTTCTTCTGGCCAGGCCTCCACTCCTTTAGTTTATTTTATTTCTTAAACCTCTGTTAGTAAACTGAATTTTGGGTGTGGCATCCTCTTTATATGTTGCAGTCACTGAGATAAGTTGAGTTTTCCTTGTTGTGGCCAAAACACATGTAACTTACAAAGCTAGTACTTTGATTTTTGGAGTGCATTCAAAGATATAAGATGGTTATTCTGTGATCAATAGAACAACTGCTTGATGGATGTTGTTACCTTTGGACAAAGCTGGGCTAGCTGCTTCTCCTTGTTTCCAGCTCCATATTTTTATTCTTAGATTCACAGTACAAAAATAAACCTTATTAATCCTAGGTAGGTTCATAATTTGTTGGACAAAGACATAGTTTTTGTAGTATTGGCTTTATTATGGCTGTAATTCCTAAACACTTAATGCAAAATTAAAGCTGAAAGTGTGCACTTCAACCACACCTTGATTGTCTAATTTAAAAATCCTTATGCAGAGCCAAGAATAGGAAAACAAAATGTCTTAAACTGAGCATTTAGAGCACTCTGAAGCCTGAACCTTTGGCTCACAAACCTCATTACTTGAAACTTTAACCATGTTTGATATGGATTTCCACCAATATATATGTGACCTAAAACAAGGAAGAGTTTAATAGGTACACTCTGTTTTTTAGATGACTTTCGTCCTTTATGGTATAATCTGTTGCTGCTGTAACATCTCTAGATTATCATGCAATCTTCTAAGTTATCTGATATGTGATGGCAGAAACACTTCAAATAAAGAGTGATGATTCTAAAGGAAACACAACAGATTCTTTAGCACCCTGTCCTGGTAGGTTTAGGTTTACATTAGCATAGTTAAACTCATTTGGCTTGAAAAAAGTTGATTAACTTCCAGCAGCTCCATGTGAAAACTCCCATTGCAATAATCTATTGCACTGTGCACTTAATGAGAATGTAGATTCTATAAGCTACAGAGACTCCTGCTGCACTTAATGTGCATGTGTGAGTATGTCGGACCGCCCGCTGTTGTAATCAGCTACCTTAATACCCACCCCACACCCACCACCAACAATTTTAATAATGCTTTGTCTATAGTCTCACCCTGGTGCTCAGCTTGCCAACTTTAAAATGCAATGAGGACAAGCAGCCTGTTGATAAGGTCATCTAAAAGCCAGGACCAATTAAAGAAACATTTTATGACTTTTTACTGCTGGAAAAAGTGGGAAAATGAAATTTCTCTCAGATTGTTGAGTATATTGAATTGTAGTTCATCCAGTTAAGAAACCGCCATTAGTGCTGAAGTAAAGGTGAAAGTTAATAACTGCTGCAGATCAGACGAATTAACATTTACAATAAACCTGTGCATAAGAGAAGCTTCACTGAAATAAAACAATCTGCATATGAGCCACAAAACTTTTCAGTGCTTACAGAGAATTTTTCTGGCTCTAATTACCATCAAACTTTTCTATTCTTTATCTTCTTCCTCAAGTCATTGGTGCTCATAAATATTTTACAATCTCTCCCGCTAAAGTTCATTTTGCATATACTAAAAAGAAACTTGTACATTACATTTGTAAAACTGAATTATGTGTCACAGCAAGTCACACTCGAGTAAAAAAAATTAGACTCCACTGAGGGATTCTCTCAATTACCTGAGTTCTCCCTTTCTTTGCCCCAAGGCTTAAACATCAAACTTTTTATTTACCCCGAGGCAACAACTGACAACAACTCCCTGCTACTCTCATCCTCCACACAAGGCCTCTGTGAATATCAGCAACCACATATATATAACCAGAAGAAAATGTATTTTGTTTCCAAATGGGGTGTATGATAGCAAAATGAATGCATTTCCACTTACATTACATAAGACATGGCTTAAAGAAACATATGAGATATAAAAGAGCTTGAAAGGGACAGTTCACCCCCAAAGAGAATTCACATTTTCTGGCCTGAAGTGCTATTTCTCCACCCAGATTGTTTTGGTGTAAGCTGCCCAGTTTTTGAGGTATGACCTGTATAGAGATGTCTGCCTTCTCCTGAATATATTTGAACTAAATAGCACTCACTTATGCTGCTAAAGCCCCCAGAAAATACATTTAAATAAACTCAGCAGCAAATGTGTATTTCCAAAGATTATGACCTAGTTACTAAAAACTCCACAAACCTTGTTATAAGCAGTTTCATGTAGGAACTATTTTCTCTCTACTGTCTACATCCACCAACCAAAACAAGCATGGCGTTAGCCAACATCACAGCTTTGCAGAGGAGAAGTGATGCCATCAAAGTTTACATCCTGTCACCGGTTGCTCCTCACAGGTCCATATCAGCTTCCTTCTGCACAGTGAAATGATTGTTGAGGGTAGTTTGGTAGGAAGAAAATAGTTCTTAATGAAAGTGCCCGCAACAGGTTTTATGGATTGTTTTTGAGTAACTGGGTCATGATTTACAGAATGAGACGTTACTGCAGAGTTTTTTGCTGCTTTAACTGCCAGGGTGAGTGCCTTTTAGCATATGTATTAAAATTAATTATTCCTGAATTTTTTATCTTTCATGATTGTCATAAGGAACAAATTAAACTTAATTTTAAGGGGACCTGTTACGCTTATTTCAAGCTCTGTGTTTTTATTCTTGGAGTCTACTTGGGTAGCTTTGCATGGTTCATATTTCAAAATAAAAAATAATAATATTTGTCTTATACTGTGCCTTGCTGCAGCTCCTCCTCCTCTCTGAAACAAGCTCTTTTAGCTTGTTTCACCTTTTTTTGATAGGCTGCCCCTTGCAAATAAAAGCTATGTGAACATCCATCCCTGTAACAGAACATAAATGACAACAAATCTGGGCAACTAACTACAAAATAATCGAGAAGAATTTACACTACTGACCAGAGGAAATATATGTATATTTTCATCACTGTCACTTTAATATATATATAAAAACAATGTTACTTCTACTTCTCTTGATTTCGTTATTATAAAGAATGCAAAAGAAATGCAGATATTTTGCAGCTTTATCATTGCTCAGCTAAGACTTATACAGCTAAGAAGACAAATTATTTGAAATTGTCTCTCTTTTAAGATGATATGTTTTATACTTCTTTTTAATATCTTAATATAATACAGTGTTTACAACAACACATGAGTGAGGACATCCCGCTAGAAAAGCAACAGCATGGTGGCAGCAGATAAAGTATTCATGCTGCAGCAGAAAGCATTTTCAGATTTTCCTTCAGTCTCACTCTTTTCATTCCTTTTATTGATCACGTTTACTTCTTCAGAACTCAGAGAACAGTTAGACAAGTGAGCACTGTGTCATCTAAAGGGACACAAAGCCAAGAAAACAAAAGTTGGTAACCTCTGATTTAAACCCTATAAATAAAATTTCATACCTTGCATGGTTAATATATAGCGCCCCCCAGTGGCAAAGGGCTTCCACATTTATCCTGACTGTCAGTCATAAATTCTGGATGACCAAAATGGATCAAAACAGAGCCACAGCGCCTGTTTTGGATGATGGACATGGCCATAACTAAAGAAATGCCCCCAGCATTGACAGACATTTCTACTTTACTCATCACACTGCCTATCATTTGCCCCCTCGCTCTCTTTTTGCCTCTGGGTCTCTATCTCATTGTGCCGAGGTTTTATTCTCACCCGCAGCTTCTTGTCCCTGAACAGCAGTTTGCGCCCAGTTTCATTGAGCTCCAGCCAGTCAATCTTGGAGTCATGGCTGATGGTTCCCAGATTGTAGCCTCCGGCCAAGTCCACTGAGGGGAGAAATAAACCGACAGATTAACTGAGTCAGACTGCCAGCGTCTGGCTAACACTGGCCTTTTATTCAAGATCACAAATCAGCCAGTTCTTTTATAACTTTCCATAATTCTATCAGGCAGAGCCTGGGCTGCTTCTCTACTCTCAAAATGTACCTGCTCTGGGATCCAGCTGATATTAGTGTGCTGATGTGAGGCCTATACAGTCTTTTTAATTAAAATGGGGGTTATTGTCCACTCAGTATGATCTAACTGACTTTATACTGTAGTTATTGTAGGTATATCACTTTATGAGTTTAATATTATGGTAAGTAATCATATGGGCTGGCTGAGTTCCTATGCCCTGTGTGACAGTTTTCACTGAGCTGTTCTTGGAACAAAAAGGGCGTCAGTGAAGTTTGACTACATGGTGGTTTCTTTTATGCCTGATGGAGTATGTTTGTTTGGTTGTTTTCTTCTTATGAAGAGCAGTAGCTCTATCAAATGAGCCTCTGCAACCTGCTGTTACCCGTAACATCCTCCTCTGCATAGCTCCGCAGAGAAATTTACTATATGTGCATCCTCAGAGAAGCAAGAAACAATGTTGCCCTCGATCACTAATGGTAGACTTTCATTACCATGAACATGGCCTTATAACTTCATTTTTAGTCAATACATCATGCACCATGATGTCACCATAAAAACCTAGTAGGCCTCCATAAGATATTCATCAGCTGCTGAAAATAGTCCCCGACCAATGCATTGTTTACTCCTGTTTTGGCCTAAAAACACCTGTTTTATGCAATTACGAAAATTGAATCTGAAGTTTTATAAGATGAAACTTTATTAAAAATATTTTATGTTTAGGCTTGGAGCTGGGTGCCAAAGACAAGTTAGAAGGTGCTGGTAATATCTGTCGTTTCATGTGTAAATCAAATGAATTCAACACAGACAAAAACACACACTTTATGAGGTCATGAATGCATTTCCAAGGCTCTTGCTTCTATGTTTAACTACCACAACTGAGGGTGTACTCACAATATGCGATCTGTACCACGCTGAGCACATTTTGACACCCAAAGTCCAGTTTCTTTAACTAGTATGAGCCCTGTTTACTGTGACCTGGCCCACTTAAAGAGGTCAGGCCAGAGTGCTATTCAGTTGGACTCAAGCACAGAAATACAACACCTCCTCAATGACAGCTGCCTCCATGAAAATTACTAGGGCACGTGAGAGAACGGTGTGCCATAGCTCACAAAAATGGGTCCAATTAAACCACAAACGCATACAATCATGAACCTGTGTGTGCTTTTGACAGACAGCGAGCACAAGAGGGAGGAGCTAATATGCTGAGACAAACTGAAGAGTGTTCGGTCACAGAGAACAGTGTGAGCGCAGGTCAGCAGGGGAGTGGGGGGAGAGCCCTGCCTACTGCGAATGCACCAGTGCCAAATCCTTACCCTAACCTGCACAGCCACATTTAGAATAGACACAATCACACACACACACACACACAATATTTCTTACCAACAGCGATGGTCTTTATGTCAATCAGATAAGCAAGCTTCTTGTTGTCTTCAACTCCTCTCTGCTTCCTTTCATTTAGTCGGACACTAGACACACACACACACACACACACACACACACACACACACACACACCTTTAGTTTAAAAGATATAACTGAATTGTCAGTGGTGTTAGTCAGTGGTGCTGGTTTCGGTCATTATGCAAATGTACTGTTTATAAGGTTGGGGAATCCTGCAGTCAGCTGAGACTGAAGAAGTCACTTGGATAAGTTGACGAAACGTTTCTCCCACTAAAAAACGCTACGTCCAGATGAACAGATTCAGCTTTTTGGGATATGACTGAATTCAACAAGATGGGGCTTTAACAAGTAATAACTCCAGCATTAGTGAAGCACAACTGGCTTCAGCTGCTCTTTACAGTTGAAATCCCAGGATAAACCTAGTCATGATGCTGTCATGCTACAGTGTCCAGCCGGAGGCGAGGAGCAGTCAGAGTATCCTAAAATCCGCTTGCCTCAACAGCCATCAGTCAGTCACAGAGGGGCTGTCAGCCCTGACACTTTCGACAGGTCTGAATACATTAACGTGGATGTGTGCTGACTAGTTGGTTTAGCCTCACTGACTCCAGTGCACTCCTTTCTGTAATGATGCAGAAGATTTCTGCAAAACTCAACACTGCCACCTAATGGTCAGAACAGGAAGCACTTATGATGGAGAATCAGGGTGAATATTTGTACTCCATGTATATGAATTTGTCATTGTTATATGTTCAACACTGGAGAAAAAAAAGAGAAAAGAGAAAATTGTAGTTTTGTTTAGTTATTCAGAATATTACAGATACTGTCTTCAAATAGGTGAAATCATTCCTGTTTTGGAGTTGAGACTGTTGATTACTTTGGGAATATGCAAAACTGTCATTTATTTTGGGTTCTGGCTATTAATATCATGCTATTTTAGACAGATTTTGTACCTGAATGGTCACAAATGTGCTCATGACACTGCTGCTCAAATATTTTTGCTGCAGGGCAGGTTGACACAAATGTATGCATGCATGTAAAATCTTTCCTACTGTGACTTTTAATCATACTTGTACAGTTTCTACACTCATCAGCAGATCAGTAATACTGCATCCATGGGACTATTTCACATCTGTTCCTTGGAACCAAACAAACCGGTTGAGGTGCTCCTCGAGTGTTACTGAGCACAATGCTTTTGCATGATTATGAGGAACTGAGCCAACCTGATGAGATGGGGGTTCATAAATTCTGTCCGGACTGATCCCAGAATCTCGTTGCTGCTGTACTCCACCAGGCTCAACTCCCCAGCATTAAAAATCATGCACACCTGAAAACAGAAATAAAAACAGATCAGTGAATACAGTGTGGAGGAGACTGTGCACAACATGACTGGACCTGAAACACTGGACCTGGCAATGCTATAAATATAGGAGTGTTTTTGTCATTGTTTTTAATAAGAAAAAAATAATCTGCACACTGTCTAAATTGTTAGTTTGTACTCACTGTTTCATTTTCAAAGAAGAACTTTTCGTTTCCCCCAGAGCCGGGCCAAGGTACCTGAAAGGAGACAGAGAAAGCAGAATTACATAATTTCCTCTGGGATTAATAAAGTATTCTGATTCTGATTAACTTTAGTACAAATACTATAACAATATTGTGAAAATAACACAATTACACATTGTGAAGAGTGTGTTTACTGTGAAAATCTGTTGACATTAATGTTTGTGAAGCCCTTGTAAAACATACACGATATACTCTTACTGCACCATAAGTGATTAACTGATTACTAATGTTTAACTATTAAGCACATCTGATAACAGAAGAAAACTGAAAGTTTATGACCAAAAACAAATGGCATTAAAAATTGCAAATCAGCTTGCATCTTCTTCAGGATAGGGGTGCAAGCCTATAAGTGTTTTTTATGTCTCTAGTTCACTGAAATAAAAGGCCTTTAATAACCTGTTGAAACCTGGCTTCAGTAACTGCATTTTTGTTTTTAGTCACAGTGTTTCCCTTCTCCTTTATTATTCCCTTCCATGAGCACCACTCCTGTTACTTCTTTCTTTTATTGTATATTTTATGGTATATTAAGTGAGGTACAACCTCACTTAATTTATTTGTCAGCAGATCTCCCAGCAGAAGAGTATCTGAGGTGTGAGCCACCAGGTAGCGATCTTTCCCCATGATCTTCACTTCTTCTATCTCATAACCGTAGTAGGACTTCAGGACCACCCGGGTTCCTGTAGAGAGGTTCCTCACTATCACCTAGAATAAAAAAAAAAAACCCATAATGTCACTTGTATTTCATGTTTTGAAATCCATTAACAGTTGATTTACACACTGCTATACGATGATTTCACCCTGTTAATCCTGTTAAAAACACCAGCCAGTCAGCTCAGTCTGGTGGTCACAGACTGGTGACTGGTGGTGATATCCGGAAAGAGTATTCTTCTAGATAGAACAGTCTGTGTGTACTTATTGTACAGCTTGAATTTTGTACTACCACTTGTGTATGTGTTGTTGACTTTTACATATTTTACAGGCCCACTGCAAATTAGCGTGGGCTACAAATGATGTGGTGTGCAGCACAGGTTCGTGCTCGTTCCTACAAAAATAAAAAAAACATGTTTTCTTTACTGTAAGACATTTTCTTATAATTAGCAATTAGTGTTGTTTTTATTCCCAGTTTCTATGGGTAACATTATAAATAATAACAAATGATATACTTTGAGGAATAATAAAAAATGACAATATTAATATGTGATAGCTTACAAATAATGAAAAACAAAACAGACGTGTATTTTCAGCTTTTTTTCCAGACTACTGTAAACATCATTTTCTGCTACATTTAATTTGTCAATTAAGAACAAAATCAGATAAACAAAAAGGCTGGATGATTGTTTTCAGAGCTCATCTCTTTCTTAATCATACAGGGCTGCTTCTTGCACCTGAATTCATTAAGTCTGCATTACTGCTCTCACAAAATCAACGGGGCTGTTTTTCACATCATCTGTTAATTAGCAAAAGAAGGAGAGCAAAGAGACGGCTGAAATTGCCTATTTGGTTGTCTGTTTGTCCAATTTAGTGAAATTACAAACACGGCGGTTCTGCACTGATGATTTTCTCATTGCCTGGCTGTACCTACCTGGCTCAGGCCAACGTAGGTCATCTCAAACTTGTTCTTGTAGATGGTTCTTCGCAGGCAGCAGTCAAACAGCTCCACTCCTCCACACAGTGTTCCCTGTTGAGACACACACAACAATTAAACAACTAAAAAAGACAATTTACATTTTTTACAGATACATTTTTGTGTTTGTTTTTAATTTTCTGACGGTAGCAGCAAAGAAATTAAGAGTTACTGTAGAATATACACGTTTTCAGTGCCATAATCAACCGTTTCAGTCAGGAGTCAGAGAAGGTTTTCACTGAAGAAACAGAGACCAAAAGGCACACTACCACGAGGATGGAGTTAAAGTCACGCTGTGGATTAAAATAATGTGCTCGATCAAGTGCTTACAGCGCAGAGGCGTGATCCGTCTTTCTTCCAGGCCAAGCTAGTGATGGTGTAGAGGTTGGCAATTTCTTTAGGTTTAGCTTCATCCCACACTCCTCTCCTCGGAGCCCAATTGAACACCCGCAACCTGGACAAACATCAGAAAGAAAAACAAACTTAGTAGAAGTGTCACGATGAACATATCTGAACTTTAACTGAGAGACCGCCGTACACTGACCGGTCGAAGCTGCCAAACACCACAGACTGCCCGCTGGGGCTGGTGACAGCCACAGTGAACTCCCTCTCTGTTCGGTCGCGGCTGTAGTCGAAGGTCTGCAGGATGTGGCCCTCTCTGCCGTAGGCCACCACCTTCTTGTCGCAGCCGCCCACCATGATGCTGTTTGCACCCCAGGCCAGAGCATAGGGTGGGCACGGGTGTGTCAGAAGCTTACCCTGTGACAAGTGTGCAAATGTGTGAGAAGATAAGCGTTTAATAGTGTACATCTAAGAGAAACACAAATTTCAAAATAGGGATAAAAAGGCATGAGGGTACAATCTGCAGCCCTGAACTTTTCTAGACATGCTGCAGGTGCAATCAGATTGAACATTAAATGTTTTTTTACCTTCCAGCTCATTAATACAAACTCAGTGTGATGTCTGATTGCATCAATATGGGAATAGCGGCGCTAAGAGTCTGGTAAATTCACAATAAGCAAGCAGTCACCCTGTTTCCTGCCTCCTGTATGCTGTATTCAGGCAGTGCATCATCTAGACTGAACGCGCCATGGTTCCTGTTATATCTGCCTCTGTATGCAGGTTTAGTGTGTTAAGTCTTCATGGTTCTGTGTTAGTTATTTTTCTTTTGGTTACTTCCTGTTTTACTGTGTTTTACTGTGTTTTACTTTTCAAAGGTGTTTTGTTTTAGTTTTTTTTCTTCCTGCTCCTTCTTGCTCCTTTCCCTCCTTCATGATTAGGCTTTTCCCTTTTCTCTTATTTGTGCATCCTCATCTCCTCCATCCTCCAGTTGGTGACCTGGAAATCAATCTCAGTCTACCATGTTGCAGGGTCTCTCAATTCCTAACAAACATCTGGAGAACAGAGGACAATGAAGGAGCTATAATTGTTGAAGGATGCACAGGCGTATCCTTTGTGGAAGTGTGTTTACCTTCAGTGTATAAAAATTAAATGTTTGTAACCTCGCCTCCTCTTCTTGTGTCCCTTCCTCGCCTCATTTACTCACATCTCTGACGGGACCGAGGAGAGGAGGTGAGGAGAGGAACTGATGATGTGGAATTTGGGAAATGACAGAAGGGAATTATTTACTCCATGCTCATTATTTCACATGTTTGACTGTTTCCACTTGTGCCTAACACACCATACCTGTGTGTGCATCGATCGTCCTTCTCTTATCTTTCTCTTGGTGTTTGTCTGTTTGTGCTCTGTGTGTTTCCTGTTTCATTGACTTTTGGACTTTATGTTTCTTGTTTTTTTTTTTTAAATCACCCCTTAAA